>VOQJ01016269.1:71138-98815 GCA_015052665.1 Apistogramma diplotaenia | reverse complement strand
CAGGAGAAATTAACATGGAAGCAACGCGGAGGACGATTGACAAGTAAAGCTTTGACACAGATGTGATGACGATACCACTAATATGCAGCTTGCGATGTAAAGCCTGAATGAATCGCATGTTTGTGGAGCAGGGGGGTTCTTTTAGGAGAGCCAGCAAAAGGTCAGAGGTTGTTTTTAGCCGGCTGAGAGTGGCTAGCTACACCAGATACACTTATTAACCCTCACTTTTTATATGCGGAAGATAAATCAACAATTAAAGACAACTAACCAATTTATGAGCATCTTTTTTGTCATCACTTTTTTGTAGCTAAACTGAAAAGATGGGTCACGATACCTAAACAGAGCTAAAATGCCACTCACGTTATGGTCGCACAAACCGAGAGGAAGATAAGACCAATATATATTTTAAAACAGAACTGTAAACACTGAGGTATCTCATCCTCAGAGTGATCAGGATACCGTAAAAATGCCATCTTACCCTGTTTGGGTTTTATATCCGGGCTAAATGTTCCTGGCACAGTCGTTGACAGCAGCGGCACACCGCAGACCAAGCACAACAGCGTCCCTGATACGTGGTCGAGTGACGCTCAAGCCGTCCAATCGGAATGTAGAATGCCACAGATGGACGGTACCATTGCTGAACGTTATGGCTATATAAGACATGCTCGGCGTGGATGGAGAAGTTGGGGAGGAGGCGTTTCCTCTGTCAAAACAGTGGCTGTGTTGCAGTGTGAATATGACAAAATCAGACCCACGTTAAAGTTTCTGAAAATGAGACTATTTATTTATCTTTTGTGTATTCACTTGTGCATCTTGTCAGCATTTTCCACTTTCATCTCTGTATACGTGTTTGGCGCATTTTAATAATTTTGAATCTTTTGTTGCACTTTAGTGACCCTGTGTCGTTTGTTTTGTCTCTACTCATTTGTGTCACGTTTTTTGTGGGAGTTGTTCTATTACATATTAAAATTTAGTGTCATTTTTTCATGCCTTTGTCATAATTTTGTGTTGTATCTTTATGTCTTAAGTTATTCTGTATTACTTTTTCTGCTATTTTGCATCTATTTGAAATCATTTGAAACCAACATTATTACTTTATGTTTATATACAGGATAAATCCACATATACACAATGTCATTTACAATGAATGCTGTTTATATTTATTAATGTTAAATTTAACCAACCCAACCTTAGCCGAGACTCAATCTCAAAAATGTAATGGTTTGGCTTATACAGTAGGAACAGCTCTCTGTATATGTGTCATTTAACACTCCTCTCAGTTTATTAGATGAACCTGTTCAACTGCCTGTTGAGGCAAATGTCTAATCAGCCAATCACAAGGCAGCAACTCAGTGTATGTATATTCAAGATGACCCACTAGAGTTCAAACCAAGCATCATAAATGGGGAAGAAAGGTGAATTAAGTGACTCTGGGCATGATGTGCCCTGTACATTACCACAGTGGATTCTAATTTAAACAATAAATTTGTTCCTCTGACACAGGAACTGAAAGATGCATCTGTATGGAGGAGGTGAGCGTCTACAGCCATCTGTAAAACTCAGCTGAGACTCTGCCATGGTTTGGGGATGCATTTCAGCCAATGTTGCTGGGAATCTTCCATTCAAGACACTGGAAAGTGGCTTCATTTTTCAGCATGACAATGATCCCAAACACACTGCCATTACAGTAATAAAATAACACTTGGATAGAAACAATAGACAAACAAAGAACAATGGAACACTGACACCATTAAGTTGGGAACAGGGATCGAAGATTCATTCACAATATTTGTCTGATACACCTGATTTATGTTATTAAACACTATCAGACAACAGGGTTATTCATACTTTAAAAGTGCTGAAAGGAGAGCAATGACATTCTGATTTATGTTAAAGATATTTTATTATTTGATTTATTATAACACTGCTTTGCTCATTAGTTTAATAGCACATTCATTAAGGATTTCTTGAACAGCTGACCCAACATTAGCTGCCCCTGGAATGTGTATTCACTGTCTTAATCATTTCAGTATAACAGAAGAGCATAAGCTTTTTCAAGCAATATGGGCAAAATACAAACAGGACATGTGAAAAATTTGTTGTCACATGACCATCTGCTGATTTTTTGTATATATTATAGAAGCACTGACAACATGAACTATGCCAGAATTTACACTTAAGCTGGTCTTCATTTTGACTGTCATGAAGTGAACAGGATTCATTGATTCCACCTGTTTTGGTACTTGACATCTTCACCAAGATATTCACTTTAAATCTACTGCCCAGCGTTAAACAGCTTCTTTCTGCCCTCCATACCAGACATGGCATCCACGTTCTTTCGCCAGTCAGTCACCTCCTCTTTCTGCAGGGTGACAGTACAGTTAGTGCAGTCTAATGCAGGGGAAGTTGGGGATACAAGCTTTTTAATATCAGTGCAGGTATAACATTAAAGTCATTGTGATAAATATTAGTGCTTCGCACACTCATTAAGTTTAAGTTTTGTAGCTTTTCGCAAGTACAAGTTTCAAAGGCAGAATCTGGACATAAATAATTCTGCCAGCAGTCTGTTTCCTTTGATGTATACATATTCAGGACTCCTAAGTAAATAGTGTGAATTAACATATACATTGCACATGCTCCACTTACCTTTTCCTCCTCTTTCTTCACAGTCTTGAGGTTGGCCTTGAAGTCAACAGATTCTTTGACCTTGGAGCCCAGCAGAGCTCCCAGCATGGCGTCAGCAGACACCCGCACCCTCCTCAGATTGGGCCTCTTCATCTTGCCTTTCAACTCAAAGATCTTGTGAGACAGGTCCTGTATCTTTTTTCAACACACATAATAAACCTATCCTCAGCATTGCCTAATAGCAGTTTTAATAGGTTGCTTAATTTATTGTGAAAAAGCATTCAACTCAAAATAGCTATTTCTAAACAATACTCACCTCCTTGTCATTTTTTGTCACTTTAAGAGCAATATCATACCGCTCTTCATCAACCACATCAATTTGCTGGTGTAGCTTCTTGCAAAGATTCTGTGAAGAGGAGATTTTAGTGTTTCAGACCTAATATTTTAATCCAAATGTTGGATAATTTCATGGGAAAAGTGGCAAAGAACAATACAAAGAGACACTGGAACACAATGTTTTGCTCATAATAATAATAATAATAATAAAATACACAGTATATGACTCTATAGAAATTTGTTCCATAAGTTTAAGAGTCTGTGTGAATAATTTTGATTGTAGGTGGAAAAACGGACTTATTTACACAGATTTGTGATTTTATGCTCATTTTCTTTTTGCCACAATCAAAAACGTCATGCTTTAGTAATAAATGTACCTGCAGATCCTGCAAAGACAGACCAGACATTTGGAGGTCCGGCACTTTCTCAGCAAGGATCCGCTCTCGTTCATCTTTTTTAAATTGTTTCTCGTTCTCCAGCATAGTCATGGCCTTCTTTAGCAGTTTGGTCTGGTGCACATACAGGATGACACTTCAGTCAAACATACAGTATATGCTTTACTTTACAACACTTAAAGAATATAAATTCCTAAGATCAACACAGAGTTGGACGCAAGATACCTTCAAGAACAGCCTGCGAGATGCAGAGATTTTTGGCTTTGGTTTCTGAAGAAGATGACAGCGTTCACTTTGAATTAGTTGTGTGCAATTAAAAATTTTTTGCATTAAATTCACTCATTAATGTCCAGTCAAACTAGATTTGAGAGGGTTAAAGTGTTGAAGACAGCTGCTGGGATACCTAGTTTTAATCCAAGTGATTATTCTCACACATTGAAAATCAACACAACTGACAACTGAAACCAACTCACCGAATGCCTGTACAGTTTGGAACAAGCCATCCATTATGCAAGAAGATGAAGAGAAGGTGCCTTTTGTTAGACTGTTGGAATCTTACACAGTAAATGTTAAAGTGCAATTTAACTAAATGGTCATACATACGCTTCTGACATGGTTGCAGTGTTGAGTTCCTCTTTGTTTAATCTATAAGAAAAGAAAAGTGTGAAGAATTTTTGTATTTTCTTCTCTGAAGCATGAGCCCCACATCTCAGCCCATTTACTGTGTCCATTTAGGAGCCTCATATAGTGTAGCTACTGTGGGTTTTGTATACATAGAAGGGAACATAAACAGTGTATGACATTTTCTGAAGGTCAAACCTGTGACCAAAAGAAAAAAAAATCCTCACTCAAACAAATCCAAAAATGGTTATAATAACCTGGCAGGTTATTAGGAAAAAAAACATAGACACTTAGGAGAAGATCTGTAAAAGTAAAACACATAAATCAAATGGACATTGTTGCTGGTTACTTATGACTTCAGCTTGGATGTCTGTGAGACATCAGAGGAAGCCACAGACCTTAGATTTAGAGAAAATAAAATCTTCTCCTTGATTCACACTTCAAGAGATGTTGCATCGTATTAAAAATGTAATTTACTAAAACCAGGTATCATAACTACCATGATTTAAATACTGTTTTAGAGGAAAATTTGCATCTATACTTAAAAAAAAAACACGAATAACTTTATGGCATACTGTAATAAAATTTTGTTTGTTTCATCATCCCTTGATTCTCTTGTCTTTCAAAATAAAATCCTTACCTTGTACTGTAGCTGACAAATACTCACAGGCGACTTTTTCTGAGACTAGAAGGAAAGAAAGAGGGTAGATATATAGATTCCAGTGCTCATGTGAGTGGCTCACTAAAATAGATCCTCAATCCTCACCATTCTTGCACTGCGTCTCCCATGTACCATATGTAAGAGGTGTGAAAGTTCTTGCAGGGATTGTCTGTCTGTGTTCTCCTTGGTGGCTCGATGAGGAGGAGAGTGAAGTCTCAAGGAGCTTTAGTCTACTAAAGTTGGTCTTATTTCCAATCCAAGGTGAATATTCAGTTATACAGTTCAAAATAACAATGCGAGTTGTGTAGCCAATAAAATAACTTTATACCCTCAGCAAAAATATATCATTGCTGTTTGTTCATATACATGGCTTTGTTCATATACATATCTATATATCTATATCTTTACTTACCAATGCAATTTGATCATCTAAAAAATTACACAGTCTGTCATAACAGCTTACTCTCTAGAAGGTTGTCATTTCTGAGGGACAAACAACATTTCTCACAATCTGCAAGCTCCACTGCAGCTTGTATGATTTCAAAGGATTATGCTGCCATCACAAGACTGCAGAGGAGAACTGCTGCAATCATTCACCTGCATCACTAACACTACTAACACTACTGCACTAAAGCAATCAGCCCGAACATCAAAATCACAGAGAGGTGAAGTGAATAACTGCCTTAGTGTTCTGCTGGTAACCTTGGGTTCTGCCATTCATATAGTTGTTGCCTTGACCTCTACTATCCACCGTAATGTGGGGTAGCATTCTTCTACTGCGGAACAATGCATCCCAACACGTGGCAAAAATAGCTGCAGAAACGCAAAGAATCCCAGGCACTAAGCATGACCTCCATCTTCTCCAAAACCAAATGAACCAAATTTTTTAAAAAGTAGTGTAAATAATATAACTGCTCGTTGCTCCTTGGAAGCTTATGTGTCAGCAAAGGGTAATCTAAGCTTCCTTGAATGTCCATCATCCATCTTTTTAAATGTATATATGACAGCTGATGAGGCTGAGTCAGATCATTTTGGTTCAAAGCTCTGGAAGCTAGTGAGTGGATCTTTGAGTTAAAGAGTTGAAGCTAAAGCTTTTTGGTGAACACTCCCTGTTCCTAACTATTAGTTTAGAGTTGTTAAGTTTTGGTAGTGTTACATTGTACTTTTCCCCTGTTTCTAAACTCCCCCAAAGGCAGCACATACTTTAATAATAATAAAATATGCAGTGGAAACTATTCTAATTGCTAGTTTAACAGATTAATTTGTGGTTAGGAAGTAACATCTAATTTACTGGCAGTGAACCTCATGATTGCATAGCACCCCATTTTTGATATTTATCCAATTTGTTATTGCTCTAACTCTAATTTAGAGTCAATGTGTAAATGTCTGTTATTTGTGTTAGCTGTTTGTCTCCAAACTCATTAGCTATCCATAATTTATTGCTCTGTTGTATCTTGGCTTAAACCCGTCGAACAATTCAACCTTCGATCAACACAAACTTGAACTGTATTGAAAAGAAAATCACTGGAGACACTGTTATGGAGCTATTACAAGGTCACAGAGTGAATGGTTTGAACAGCAATGATGATGTATGTCACACGTGAAAATATGAAGGTTTTCTCACAGATTTTTCCGAGTCAGTAGCTACTCCCAGCTTCACAGACTCATTTTGGTTCAGTCTCACCTCTTTCAAAGTGCTATTTTTGGCTGCTTTCATTTCCCTCATGAGTAAGACAGCAGTGAAAACTTCAAACAGATTTTAAGGAAAGTGAACACAGGGAAAATTGCTTTAGATTAACTCATACTGGCACCTAAGAAGAAGAAGAAGAAGCCAGGAACCAGTTTAAAAAGGGTTTTATTCTTTATGTTATTATAGTCACGCTGCCAGTTGGAGGTGGTATTTATTAATTTTGCCTCCAGAGTAGAGTAATTTGATAGCAACATTTCCAAAAACATTTTTCTTGCTATTCACTTTCTTGTTTTTTTTTTCAGAAAGTTTGAGATGAATGTGACACTGCATCTCATTAGTCTTGTGGCGCAGGTCTTTTCAAAGATTTTGTGGAATATATTAAAGGAAAGGGAGTAAAATACCTGCACTTCCTATGAAGACAGATTTAGAGGAGAGGAGAATTCTTTCTGTCAGAGCAGCCTTCATCATTTCCTCAGTTTCCCTCTGACAATAGTGTAATCAGAGAAAATGCATTAAGAAGGCTGTCTTTCTTATTTGAAATATTGAATATAGTTTCTCACACTATAGGACACTATAGACACCACATCACAGCGTATATTAAACTAATGACTTTTAAGTCAGTTTAGTGCTGCTGCACAGAGTTATAGCTACAAGTTACATTTGTTATAATCAGCTTGCTTTCATTTCCAGCCTTCAAGAGGACAATATCCTTTATATTCTTTACAATAATTACAGAAAAAAGGTTTAACATGAGCTAATTTATGCTGAATATTACCTTATATTGTGTATGCAGTATATGCTTTGTTTACTGTGTATTAGTGTATGTGCATGCTCACAGATCTGCATGAATATGTGGGAGAAATTCTTTGGTTTAATGAATATCAACTTTTTTATTATGACACAAAACTTTTATTTAAAAGCAGTGATACTTTTACAGAAGCTGTCACTGTCATAAAGTCACACAACATAAGCACCTTGAGGCAGCTGTTGCTGTGATTTGGTGATATATAAATTGAACTGAAGATAATTTTTTACCCTTTCATGCATAGTGTTATATCTGCACATCAGCCAACATTGAGGAAGCTTGAGCCTCATCCCATACACTGCCACCTGTTGGCCAGTCACGGGGAGTGTTTTGTCGTTTTTATTTGTTATTTGTGTGTAATTAACAGGATGAGTCACTGCTCGGAGTGGATACAGAGGACAGTTGACAAAGGATGCAACATTTTCTGTTACTGGTTTGTTAAATACCTATTTCTCTGGTTCAAAAGTCAACCACATGATGTCCAGCTGACGTCTTTGTAACTCCAGTAAAAATAGGTTCATAAACAAAATGTGCATTTATTTTGTGTGTGCGTGTGTCCAGAGAGTTGGACATTTGGTTATTCACCTGTTAGTGGATTTGACAGGACATTATATATATTATCAACATTATACGAGTGTCAACTTCCCAAAGGAGTCAAATAGGAGGGAGACGTCAAGAGTGTCATTAATTGTTAGATCTACACTTTTTTTTAAATCAAACTAACATATCCATCTATAGCTATAAGACATATAAGACAGATTCTAAAAATACATCACAGTGGTTTGGTTTCTGGTGGCCACAGCTGTTAGTGTTACACATCATCATTGCTTTGTTAGGGTTTTAAAATCTCACTGCAAAACGTCAGAAATAGTTTGTTTAGTGCACATCATCTGTTAATATGATGTGCACTAAACAAACTAATAACACATTACAGCAACAGCTTAGAGTAAGAACAAAGCCAAAGGTTAGTCCGGCTCTATTTAGGGGAGCAGACAAATGAGGACAGGTGCTGGTCGGGGGGCACGATGGTAAACTGAGCCCATGTAGAGTTCAGTTTGCGTCAGTGTTGTAACAGGGAGTGGTGTTCAGTCAAAAGGCTCACATCCTCACACAAGGATTGGCAGACAGCAAACAATTCTTTTAGATTCTTAGTATCTGGTTTAAAGTGCTTTCACACTATTTAGTGTTAGTCTGAATTTGAGAGATGGTTCAAACTGGTCTGTAGTAAAGCTCCAAAGTACTGGATCCTCCGTATAATGTCACCAGGATATTTTCTTTAAAATCTTTCTGCCTAGTAGACCAACATAAAACCTCTAATCGCAATCTTTCCTGGTCCTCATTGTAGTTTATAAAAGCAGTAATTGGAGAAAATGAGAATTAAAACAACTCTTCACTAAAAACGTTATACTAATAATCCTCCCACTGCCTGGTCAGCTGATCTTTATGGATTTTTGTTGAGTTTTCAGAGGAAGAGAATGGATGGAGGTTTTGTGTATCATTGCCATTATGGACCACTTAACAGGCCTTGCTACATTTCCTACATTAAATGTCTGTGGAGTTTATGATATGTGGTAACCATATATGCTGGAACTATTTCTACCATGTGTCTTTAGTTGTTTATATTGTTTCTAATCTCTTGTGATGTAGCACCTCAGGTGTAAAAGGAAAAGTTCAGTGGCACGTTTCTGTATCAGAGGTTTTTATTGTCATGGTATTTTCCAGACATTTAAAGATAAAGAAACAAAGCAAATTCTGCTTTTTTCTCTCTGCGGTGCAAGTGCGAACCACATAAAATTTCGTCAAAGTCTTAAAGTAGTTTACAGAGATATAAATCTACTGTCCAGCATCAAACAGCTTCTTTCTGCCTTCCATGCCAGACATGGCCTCCACATTCTTACGCCAGTCAGTCACCTCCTCTTTCTGTTCATAGGAAGAAAATAATTCTTAGTGAAAATAATTTCAGATTTTACTTTTTAAGTCAAGGGGCCAAGCTGCCTGACACGATCTTTAAAAACGAAGTGCAGCACCTACCTTCTCCTCCTCTTTCTTCACCGTCTTCAGGTTCGCCTTGAAGTCCACGGACTCTTTGACCTTGCTTCCCAGCAGAGCTTTCATCATGGCATCAGCTGAGATCTTCACCCTCTTAAGAGCAGGTCGCTTCATCTTACCCTTTAACTCAAAGATCTTTTGAGAAAGATTTTCAATCTGCAGGAAACAGTTAAAAATACGAATGCAAATTAAGCTGTTATATGCCATTTGTTTCAAAATAATAAAAACAAAAGTCTGAAAGAGCGTGTGAAACGAGCAGTAAAGATCTGTAAAGATCTTATTATTTTTAATGTCATAAAGGATGAAATCCAACAATAAATACACACCTCATTGTTGTTTTTAGCCACTTTCACTTCAGTGTCATACCGTTCTTCATCTACCACATCAAGCTTTTGGTGCAGTTCTCTGCACAGAGCCTACAGAAGGAGAAGAACACCACATCCATTCAACAAAAGAGCACCAGGAAAAACATGGATCCAGTTCATTTCAGTGATAAAACAACACACCTCTCTTTTAATGCAGCTACCATGAAAATAATGTATATGCACAGTATCTCTATAGCAAAATTGCATTAGAAGTTACGTGTGGAGCATCTCCACAATGTTATTTCATTGATGCTTATGCATTGGCCTGCACATACCTGAAGGTCCTGCACAGACAAACCAGACAGCTGAAGGGGAGGGACTCTCTCCCTCAGAGTTGTTTCTCTCATCAGCTTCTTTTGCTCCTTTTCCTCCTCAAACATCACAGTTGCCGCATTCAGCATCTTGGTCTATGTTACAGAGAAAGAAAGAATGGTGCAATTACTGATGCAAATCACAGATGATATGAACTGAATGAACAGTTTTGCAGATGTATCAGTTGTAGTGAAAATAAAGAAGCAAACACCTTAAGTGCCAGTCTGCGGGATGCAGAGATCTTTGATTTCCTCTGAAAATAACAAGTACAGTAGACAAAGAAAAAATTATTTACGAAACAATAATGCAAATGTTTTATTTCTTGAAATAATTTAAGAACTTAGAAGAACTTACTGGTCTGTGGTAGATATAATAGCATGCAAAAGGAAAAGAAAGAACATTTTAAAAATATTTTTAAAACACTGTGAATTTATAAAAATACAGTTTTTTAAATCACTTACACTTCAGCCATGTTTGACTTTTGTCTGTAAAACAATTAATACTGAAGTCAGAAAATGTATGTTTTGAAAACAGTAACATTAAGAGCATGAATGCATGATTACAGCATTTTAACTGTTTAACAGGCTTTTCAGCTGTTGTTCAGGTTTGTAAATGTTAAGCTCTTCACAGACTGTCCATTCACTTCTTTTTAACTGAGACAAGTCAGAGTAATGCAGATCTCGGCATTCAAAACTAAGCTTTTAAATTAGCAACACTGCATGCTTGAGAGTCACGGAGACTCTGAATGATATTCCTTTTATAATCCCAGTTGGATTGAGTCCAGTTTGAAGGAACCAAGATCTGAATCAAAATCAGTTGAATTTAATGTTAAAATAGATATTGTAGACCTACAAAGGGTGATCTTTGTGGGTCTATAATATTCCGGGTGCAAATTTATATAGATACTGTTCAGTATTGCAAATCAATAAAAGACACATTAATATCCAAATTACTAGACTCTGTTTATGCACAGATAAAAACATTTATATGACATAAGGGCAGATTTAAATGTGGCCATTATTCCTATAAATATTGAACTGTTATGAAATCTTGCATTTATTATACTTATGTTTCTTAATAGCTTCATGTTTCTCATAATCTAATAAGACACATAAGATCAACATACCTTTTTAATCTCTGCAGAACACCCAGTTGATGTGATCAGTCTCTGTCTTTAAATGACTCAAAGAAAAGTCAAGTCAAATTTAATGACTGCTATTGCCTTCTCTGAGTGGCCACCTAAAATAGCCTCCTCTTTCCTGACAGCCAGTATATTGCATATCACTAGACTTCTATTCCCCAGCAGTAAACTCAGAAATATGTGCTCCACTGAGTCATCATCATTGGCGAATAAGGAGTTTTTCTCTGGACACTTTCTGCTTTTTCATTCATTTGCAGCCCGTTCCTTTTACCCAGCAATTTTCAGACCAATGTTTTGTTTTTTAATTTTCTTTGTTTGTTTGTTTATTTTTTAAAGACAAACACTTAGCAAAGAAAATGTTGTAAACTGTGTCTTTATGCACTTTCATACAAGTTGCACCAACAAGTTGATTCCCAAAGAGCTGTTTGCCAAAAACCCATTAAATCTTGGCATGAGATGCCACGTGTCCTCAAAAAAATGGACAAGTGGTGGACAAAAGAGGGAGTGGAAGACCTAAAGAGCAGATGAACAGTGAAAGTGATGTCCTTAGGAAGCAGAAAAAAACTTGTCAGGTCCTGGCATACAGTAGCATCTCTCAGGTCCTGTGTCTGATGCATTTGGCCCTTCAGTTAATCAATTCACTGTTTGCAGAAGCCTCATCAGAAATGCTCTGAGTGGAAGGGTGGCCTTCAAGAAGCACTCTTAAGGAAGGGAAACAAGGAGAAAGGCCGAGGGGGGAGTGATGAATCTAAATTTGAAATTTTTGGTACGAATCTCATAAAAAATGTACAGCCGAGGTCAAGAGACATGTGCAACAGTGGGTGTTTGCAGCCATCTGTAAAACATGCCAGAGGCTCTGTCATCACCAGTCCATGGATTGGCCCCCCGAGTCCTCGGACATCAACATTACTGAAGCAGTGTGCGATCTTGGCAGAGAACAGAGCAAAAGGCAGCCAACATCCAAAGAGTTCAGGCACTGTGTTGAAGAATAAAAGTGGTCAAACCAAATATTGACTTTCAGGCTTGTTAGAATGATGCAAACTCTGTTTTTGCCTTTCAGTGTATGTCTGCACAGGTTTCAATAAATCACCTTTTTCCCCTTTTCCAAACAAAATATTCAAAAATCAGAGTTGATACGAGACTTTTGCAGACCACTGTAATATGGCGTAATCACCAGTAATACAAAGAAAAATCTAAATTAAAAATAAACATTAAGTCAAAAGTCTATTGACAAATCACTCATATGGGCACAAATGTTTAATTATTATCACACATGTTACAGATAGTGAAACAGCAACAAACAGTTACAGCACTGAAAGGAAAACTCCTTCAGCTAATCTGGCTTTTCTTTAGTGCATTTACAAAGATTACAATTTATTTTATAACTGATAATATTGCATTCATAGCTTGCAGGGGTTTTCACTGCTTAGAGGTGTACATTAAATCATGGTGAAAAGTTTAAATTTGCTCAAAAATGGGAAATTTTCATGCATGTGAAAAAAAATCAGAAATATGAATAAAAGGGATTACATTTTAAAAAAAAACTTCAATTTAAGCATTGCACACTAAAGGTTTACTTGATCGGGATAATGTGTTTTTCACCCCGCCCTTATTGTCCGGCATTAAACATCTTCTTTCTGCCCTCCATGCCAGACATGGCTTCCACGTTCTTCCGCCAGTCCGTCACTTCTTCCCTCTGCGTAAAAAAAAATGAGCAAAAAAAAAGATGCACAGAATGTAAAGTGCTTTTTCATTTAATTTTCTATTTGTGGGCATTTTTATTTTTTTTTTACCTTTTCATCTTCTTTCTTCACTGTCTTAAGGTTGGCCTTGAAATCAGCCTTCATGAGTCTGGAGTTGTCAGTGCACGCTCCCAGCACGTCGTCTGTGGTTTTCTTGACCCTTTTCAAGTTGGGCCTTTTTATCCCCTTCAGCTCAATGATCTTCTGACTGAGTGACAGAATCTATGCAGCAAACATCATCATATAAGGACAAATAGAACATGGATATATTGTTTAAATTTTGACATTCAAAATGCTTTCTGTTATTTACCTCTGTATACTTTAATTAATCCATTCACCACCAATTGCAACATTTTACCGCAATTTTTATACTCAGGAGTATTAAAAAATATCTTTAATCCCTGATTCAAAAAGTGTGTACCTCTTTCTCGTTTTTGCCTACTTTAACCTCCATATCATAACGTGCTTCATCTGCTACATCAATTTTACTATGTAATTCTTTGCAAAGTTCCTGTAAAGAAGAAAAAGAAAAATGTCAAATGATGTAAAATTATTATATGCCAATAAGCACGATTTGTTGTGTCAGTACCTGGAGATCCTGGACTGACAGCCCTGACATCTGCAGTGGAGGGTAGGACTCATTCACAACTCTTTCTTTCTCTCTTTCTTTCTCTTCGCCTTCTGCCACCAGCATAGCAGCTGCCTTTTTTAGCAATTTGGACTAAAATATAGAACGGCATTTAATACGGCTCTGATAAATACTACAACAATCTTCAATCATGCATCAGTTTCTGCTTATTTATAACTATTTACAATAATAATTGTAATAATCATAAACATTAAAATCATAATAACAAACCAAACAGAACAAGAAGTTCTTTTAGGTTTATAAGACCCACTTTCAAAAGCAGTCGGCGTGTAGCAGCAAATTTTCGCTTTCTCTGTGACAAAGAATAAAGGAGAAACACAAAATGCAGCAGTCAAAGTAGCTAATAAATATCACACGAATAATAATAATAAAATGTGTTACATGAATAATCACATGAATAATCACACGAATAATAATAAAAAATGTGTAAAATTTTGAATTTTCACTCACCGGTCTTCATCATCAACATGATGGCATGAAAAAAAAACACCCCAAAGAAATTTTAAAAATATGTGACATGATGGAAAACAGTTTCTAAAATTGGTAAATGATGTTACACATCAAAAAAGCTGAAAATGGATAATACTCACCCTTCTGACATTGCTGCAGCTTATTGTGCCTTTAGAACAGAAATAAGTTATTTTAGATGAAAATTATTTATGTTTCAACACATTTAGTATCACACATTTGTATCTTTATGTAAAGTGAACAATCCAGGTAATGCGAACCACTGATTTGTGGACTCTTGTGTTGAAGCCTTGGTCCCACAATCTTGTTTTTTTTTAACTACATACATACATAAAACAACAATCAATGTAGGAATAGTGAAAGCTACATCTGACTGAGAAATTAAATTCAGTGCATGCAAATTTGACTATAATTTACACAGAGAACTCAATTTTGTATTTATTAAAATATTTTAATAAGACTTCAAACTATTGAGTGAGACCATAAACTTCTTAGATAAGTATTTACTGAAGTCATGAGTCAAGTGGGCAGTAGTGTTATTTTCTTGTAGATTTCTAAACACCTGGTCTTCTTTTTGAAAACTCTTTTCAGAATAGCCCCCTGCTGGCCATTAAAAAGAATGCATGTTTAAAGTTTTTGGGACCTGTAGGCCATCTTTTGGATACAGCACTGGAGTTTGGACTTGTGAGCAAATAAAAACAAATCTTGCAATTCAAAATAATTTTTTACTTTTTGGGGGTTTTTTTGTTTGTTTGTTTTTACTATTTGGCAAAACAATCAAGTGAGTGAGAAAATAATATGCAAACTAATGGACAAATAATAATAAAAAAAAAACAGACAAAAAAAAAGATTATCTTCATTCCTAGTATTCTCTGTTGATAATACGATTAGAGAATTAGGGAATTGCTAAACAGATTTATTTAGTCTAATAGCTCTCAGGGGATTTCAGATAGACTTCAGCTTTCTTCCCAGGGCTTGCCTGTTGCAGAGCTATATTTGGCCACATTGCACTGTGTTCCATCAGCTGTTGTGGCCTTGATAATGCAAGAGACAGCCAAGCTACAAAAAGGTTGGCAGCAGAGAAAGCGGAACAACACATACCGACAGATAATGTGAAAGTTAATTTAAAATCTCATCTAGATTCAGATTCAAATTGTTGCACACCCAGACATAAATTTTACTGGCTAAGACTAAACTGAGTAGCTGGCTACGTTATATATGTCTTTATGTTACACAGCCTTTTAAAACTTAAACTGCATTACTACATGTATGAAAATTCATTTAATCACGATAAACAGTTGAAAGCATAAAAATAAAAGCATATCAGAGCACCTTTTCTTTTAGACTGGGTTGAAATAAGCCAACCTAAGAGAAGGTGAAGGTGAAGGTCAACAAGAAAAGCCACAGACAGTTTAAGGAAGCCTTTAGCCTTAGTCAGAAGATTGCTAGTTCATATGAGCAAACCATCATCACTTGACACATCAGCTTTTAACTGCTGTGAAGGGTCAAGCGTGCCGCTACCAGAGCCAAAACGTAATCAGGCAGTTTAAGCCTCAGATTACATTTCCTTACTTAGAGGATTAAGACATTGTCAAGAAGCTGGAGGTGTTGTGGATATAAAAGCTAGACTCCCAAGTTAGAAAAGTTGCTTTAAGACCTTGACAAAAGTAGCCACATAGCTGGGATCCCGTCACATAAATACTGGCTGCAGTATCGCTGTCAGGGGCATTCAGATTTGCAGTATTCCTCTATCACTGTGAAAGCCAGACTCAGCTCGAGTCAGGCAGCTATAGGGCTTTAAAGACAGGTGCTCTAATAACTAAGACAATAGATCTGTATTGTCATTGTTTAAAAACAATGAAAAACCACAATATTACTAAATGTTCCTGAGCTATGGTCCACTGACTCATCTCTTAATGAGCCATCTTTTAACATTACAATGCTCGGTTAAAAGTCTAATTTAATACCTGTGTTACAGTTTTTCTTCGTTATGATGTGAAACTTACCTTGGCTTTGAAGGGAAATCAGACAGGGTAGCAGTGTGTCAAGAAAAGGAAAAGCACTTTATGGTTATTACTGAAAGATTTACGTGTCCAGAGTATCGTGTGAATGGCTTGTTAAAATAGACCCCCCTGTCCACCTGACAATTGCTGCACGACACTCCACAATCCATTTTTGATTTGCCCTCAACCCATGACCCATTTATTTTCATGTGATTGCATTGCACAGGGCACACCTCACAACCTCTCTCACCTAGCTGACAGCTGAGCTATCCTCTGCAGACGCCAGGCACTAAAAACATGCTTGCTTTTTAAAAAAGAATGTGCCATGGTGTGCCCTCCTTGCTCACTGGCAGAGGGCTACATCAAAGACCAAGGTATTTAAAAGGTGCATTTTAATGTCAATTTTTAAAAGCTGAAGTCTGGTGGAAGCTATTTTAATTTGCATTTAGAGGTGCTATAAATATAAATTAAAACATGGTTTCTAACCTTTAAGCAAGTGTTTGGTTTATTTATTTCTGATGCATAACTTCTATAGAGCGCTGGTCATGATTTTAAAATGTTTTTATAACTTATAAAATACTTATTAAAGCTTATTGACCTATAAAAATCATTCACAACTTTGACAGAATATAAAAAAATACATATTTTGATATGTACTGTGCATGATTTACAGACACAAGCACATACGAAGCATAATGATGAAAACAGCACTTCATATCACAGCCTGTGGCTGCTGTACTGAATAAAAGAGTATTTTTATATTTGGATCAAGATGCCACCCTTATGAATCATTGCCATGAGTGCACTCTCACACAGAGGTCAGATCAAACACAATATCTACAGTCTATTCTGGTCAGATTTCAGTGGCACAGGACTGTCTGACTCTCTATCTGTCTTGGTGTTATGTAAACTGATACAGCTGAGCTCAATATCCAGTAGGAGGCACAGTTACTTAGACAATGCAACAGGAATTATCACATAGCCACGTATGATATCGCTGGGGGCCAAGCAGTGCACTGCTTCTACGTTTGCAGCCCCAAATGCTGGACAGTCTGCTGTCATTATGTGCTGATCCCCTGAATTCACACTTTTTGCTATGTGTAGCAGGGTAACATTGCACAGGGGGTCACAGTGGATGTGAAAATATGATTTAAGGGATGTTTTGAGTCTCCTGGAATCGCATCACAAGTTTTACTGGGAGATTTTTGCTTCACATTTCTCTGTTGCCTCATGTTAAGCTTTCTGTGGTTGGTTCTCTGAGCTCAGTGTCCAAGACAAAAAAGCAGTTTTAAAGATTTAAATAGAAATTGTTTGTCTGTATCACCCTTATCATAACTGGACGAACTGTCTTGAGCAGCTGTTGACTGTAAAGCCGTATCCAAACACCAATCTGCTGCTCTTTAAAGGGGTCATTTCCTTATTTTAAATTTGGCGCTGCTGCCTCCTAGTGACCGTTTGATGTTTTGATAAGTTAAACTTATTAAATCTCTTGCATTCACAAACTCTGCACTAAGTAAAAACTTTGCACCGTGTACATGCAGAAAAGTGCCTTGCTCTTAGAATGGAAACTACCTCCGTCTGCCTTCCTGTGTATTCAGATGTCAGAAACTGATATGACACATTTGCTGAATTCACACCACAGATAGCCTCCGCTGTGCTTGTTATCTTTTCAAGTGGAGTTCATTATTTAAATTCATTTATCTGCACTTATTTGAAAGCTTTTCCACATTGTGCTGCGTGATCTATACCAACATGTTCCAGTTTCTCTTTTTCTGTTGCTGTTTGACTGCCGGACTCACAGACTCGTCTGCTCTTAGGATGCTGGACAAATCTCTGAACTGCAGCCAGCCGGTGAGAATTCACTACTGCATAAAGCTTTAAGCGATCTGATTAAAGTTAAGTGATGGGAATTTATCATCACACTGTATGTTTTTGTCTGATCTTGGCAGGGCCTTCCCAACTGCAAAATTAGTAAGTATCATATCTATTAAATCAGCTAAATATGTGTATGAGAGAATCATTTGACATTTATATGATGCATCTGTCCATACAAAACCAAATGGGCAAACTGCTAAAAGCATTATATTACTAGTTTGTAATTATGGGATGCTGTAACATGCATACCACTATGTGGCCAATTTTGCTTTTTAGGTTGTTAATTATTGCCAAGGCTTTATAAAACCATATCTTAACCTTAATTACATTTATTTTAATTATTTTTCCCAGCATTGCACATATCACTGAAATGCATTTTAACACAATAATAAAGAAACCATTCCCTGTGTCAGATAACTGCTCAGACGAACGTGTCATCGTACCCAGAAAGAGTGCTCCTATTGGCCCAGATCCATTGAAGGTGGAATTCTGGGGGGGAAAACGTGAGCTCGTTCCTGTTTTGAAGGTGATATGGGGTATACGGCCTGATTGTAAGTAAAGCTTCAGATTATAATATTCTTTTACTTTAGCTCACATTTTTAAAATTCAGCAAGTAAAAACTACAAACCAAGCGGTGCTTCTTCTTCCAAGGTGAACAAAAAAATCAGATGTTAACAATGTTGTTCTGTCCACAGCATCCATGCGGGAACTCAATGGAACCCAAATTAAGATTGTGGATCAGAACACAAATCAAAGTCTATGTGTGCACTTTAATTACAGACTTAATGCATTGGTGTCCCCAGGCGGTTCAAAGGTAAGATCGACGCTAACAAATTACACATTCTGTGAAACATTCTCTGAGTTTGTTTTTCTTCATTAGTGGACATTTTCCTTGGATGAAGTTGAGGCAGAGTTTGGCCACACGTACATGGTGACCGTTTTTAATTTGCCAGAACCTCAGATTGGACATTACAGGATGAATAAACCAATTACCATCCCAGGTAAGTTAACACTAGATCAACAGGAGAAGGAGACATTTAATAGACTGTTTTACTTAAAGATCCCCCAAAAATTGTAATTTGGCTCCATCACAGTAGATGCTGTTGTTTCATAACTGGAACAACATAAAGAATGAAACCTGTTTTGTTTGTGGAGGTTTGCCTGCATTTATGTTTGCACAGCTCTCACAAGGTCCCACCACAATCAGGCTGAGGTCACCTCTGTGTGCAACTCCTTATCCTAATATTTTCTTTTTGACCCATACTGTCCTGTTTCACAACCCACTTTGGGCCAAGGTTTGGGATGCAGAAAAGTTCATGTTTAACTACTGTGCGTTGCAGTTGGTATGAGGTGTTTGTGCTGATATGTTGTGCAAACATGACGCTGTGCATTATGGCCAAAACATCTCCACTGTGACCTCATCTGTCCAAAGGACATTGCTCCAAAAGTCTTGTGTTTTTTTTCCAAATGCAACTTTGCAAACCTAAGCATTTATTTTTAGAGAGAATAAGCTTTCTCCTGTAAACAATTACAAACAAGCCTAATTAGATCTTTTTAACCATCAACGCTTAACATGCTGAATGAGGCCTGAAGCAACTACAGTAAGAGTTAGATCTTGGGGGGGTTGTTTGTTTGTTTGTTTGTTTGTTTGTTTGTTTGTTTGTTTGTTTGTTTGGGGGGGTGGTCTTCCTTGGGATGAATTCACTGGAGCATCCAGTCCTAAACGCCACTACGACAGCAGCTCGTTTTATTCCAGATATAATCACAGGGTGAGCTACTGTGGATGTTACAGCAATAAAACATTATAATAATATATATAAAGATAAAACAGCTCATGAAAAGGTAAAATCATTTTAAAAAGTAAAGAAATGAAAGCAATCAACCAGTAATTTCTGCAGCTGTCATTTTCATGTTTGACTTTAATTCTGTTCAACAGGCTGTGATGACAAAGAAATCCAGCAGGTCCAAATGTGTCTGGAAAACGGTACGTTTCACATTCTTTGCATCTCTAGAATTTTAAATATTTTAGTATTGATTGATCAACACGGAACGGTGGAGTTTGTTTGTTTGTTGTCATTTCAGGTAGCATGTGGGCTCATCGCATGTCTGCTGTGCTGACTAATAATGTCAGAACGTTGTCCATAGTTGTGACATTTGAGGCGTCACAATATTCAGAGAAATACAGAGTTTCCATCCTGAACAGTGGAATTCTTGATTCAAAGAATGTCTCAAAGGTAGTTGTTTTTCAACTGATGTCAGGGATGCATCTACTAAAAATCTCAATTATTATTATTTTAGCATTTCTTATTCTTGCTTCTTACTCAGCCATTTGCTTTTGAATTCATATGGTGAATAAAGTCACTGAGGCTAATATATTAATATATATCGAGCTAAGTAATCATGGTGGATAATTATGTAAGACCTGCTAATTATGTTTTCAAAAACTTGTCCTTCCAGAGGATTTGTGCCACCTAAAGATTGTGCTGCCAGGAGGCTGAAGGGCAGCTCTGGCAGTGATGACAGGAGTGATTTGATTGCTGGTTTTTGAGTGCACACTTTAAGCCAAAATGTATTTTGTCTTTCCCGTAAATATAAAGGAAAACACAACATCACTGAATGTGACATTTGAGTTTGCGCTGTGGCAGTTCGAGCAATGTGAAATATTAATAATGGTGAGTTAATTTAATGTACCACACTTAACACTTAATGAGGTGATCTTCCATGTAGAGATGTAACGTCGAGAGCTCATTGTACTCTGCTTGTCTCAAAGATCCAACCATTTTTCAAGCAATGCCGAAATAACTGTTGGAGCCCCAGTAAAACACTTGATTACTGCCTACGTAAGTGCAATTTCAGTACATTTTCACTGATCACACAGTTTGCTGTCTTTATATGCTGTGTGCTCTTACTGCTGATAGGAAGCACTGGCTCAAAGGAATCTCTGGGTTTCTCTCTGGACCTTACAGAAGGCTTTGGAATGAAGCATTGAGATGAAATTTGTCAATTGGCACTATATAAATAAAAGCAGAATTATATTGAAACAACTGTGGTGTAAAAGACAAGTTAGCGATTCAAAGTCTTGTTCAGTTGTGTAAATGTAGGTCTTGTATTAACCCACAGTCATACTTTAATTTATTTTGTGTATGTGCAGTTAAATATGTAAGCATGCTTTTTACTTTTGGGCATTTTCTTTTTAGATTATCCACGGACTTATTTTATAAAGGTCACTGCTGGGCTGCTGGTGATTGGTGGATGTCTTGCTTGTTTACTGTGGAGAGCATCTCATAAAGGTTTGTCACAGGTATATATATATATATATATATGTACACTGTATATATATATGTGCGTGTGTGTGTGTACATGTACACTGTATTCAGTAGAAGTTTGAAGTTTGAATTAGATTTTAAATTAGTGACTTACTTTATTTCTCAGATCCTTTGGTCACATCTTCATCTGCTGCTAAAGAACAAGCGCAAGTGTTTCAAGTCAGAGAGAGAAAGCGTGTCCTCATCATTTACTCCCTTGACCACCCTTTATACAAAAATGTTGTTCTCAAGCTTTGTGCTTTCCTGATTAACAAATGTGGTACAGAGGTAGTCCTGGATCTGCTGGATTCTGGCAGACTGGGAATGCTGGGAAGGATCCAGTGGTTGGAGGGTCACAAAGACCAAATTGAGAAATCCTCTGCTAAAATATTAATCCTGTGCTCACGAGGAATGCAAGCCAAGTGGAGAGCCATGTGCAGTGGCAAGCAGGTTTTTCTGAGAGAAGATGCCTATTCAAGTGCAGGCGACATGCTCACGCCATCCCTTAGCCTCTTGCTTCCCCATTTTATCCGGTCTGCATCGTTCAAAAAGTACATTGTGGCTTACTTTGATGGTATTTCTTCTGAAGAAGACATTCCTTCACCTTTTAACATCACGGTACGATACAAGCTAATGAAACACTTTGAGGAGGTCTTTTTCAGGATCCTGGATGTAGAAAAACAAGAACCAGGCAGAGTGATGCAAGCAGAAGGGCTTTCAGAAGACACGTACTATTTGTGTCCCTCAGGCAGAGCCCTGCATGATGCTCTAGAGGCTTTCCGAGTATACCAGCTGGAGCATCCACAGTGGTTTGAAGAGGAATTACTGGAAAGCTCAGAACTGGAGCTCGAGAAGACTTCATATGAAATCACTAAAAACACTGCAGGAATCACAAACCACATAACACACTGTGTTCTTGACCCAAACCAGGTTATCAGTCATCATGTGCAGACAAATGAAAGCGATTTCACCACGGATGAAACAAAGCTGTATCTGTCGGAAAATCTTCAAACGTTCCCCTCGGTGGAGAACATGTGACCGATCCCAGCTGACACTGGGGGAAAGAGAGGTGCACCCACAAACTCTCAAACAAGTTAGCATCACCAATTAACCTGACAAGAATGTATTTGAACTGTGGGACAAAACCAGGTCACCCAGAGGACACAGTGAGAACAATGCAAGCTCCACACAACAGGGTCTACTTGCTGAATCTTCTTGCTGTGGGCTGACAGTGCTAACTACTGTAGCACCCTGCTGTCCATTTAACACGTTTCATAATAGCATTAAATTCTGTGATGATCATGTCTTCATATGTACAGTCCCAGAAACTATAGTCTCACTGGAAACCACAAAAATTGTATGTTTACAACATTTTGTGCTCTTATTTGATTCTATGATTGTTTACTGTATATTGCACCATACAGTACAGTACAGTATCTGCTTGCTCTTTGTTCTGTGTGTTTTTGCATTCATGTGTTGTGCCAGTAAAGACTAACGGACAGGTTTAAACTAGAAATGTGTGATTGTTGCTCGTGGGCTGTGTAAACAGTGTTAACATGGTCAAAGTTTAACTTTCTGTGCAAAGTTTGTAGCATTTGCGTTGCAGTGGGGAAGGTAAGCACTGAACTCTTGGTGAAAGTAGACATTTTTTTTCTATATGATTGTTTTTGATTACATCTATGTCTATCAAATTTTCAGTTTTATGTGTTATTATGTGTGTGTGCAGGGGTGGGGGTGGTGCTGATGTACTGATTTTGTACTTATTTATACTTTTAGACTGAAGGCAGCGCTAATATTGGAAGCAATGACTTTTACTGCTTTAACTAATGAGTGGCTTTTTGGCTTGCTGTTTCGACTAATGCTTTTCTCACACTGTGCAAGTGTCAGTGTGGCCCCAAAAAGGGGGGGCAGAGTGCTGGGAATTTGTCCCAGCTTTTTGGAGCAAAGAAAATCCTCACAATGCCTGTGCAGGCCTTGCACCCTGCTTTGGGCAGAAAACTCCCTGCAGGATATGGTAAAATTTGGGAGGCTTAACAATTTTTCATTCAAAAACACGAGGTAAAGTTTATTATTATATTCATGCAGCTAATTAGTCGAATGTTTTCTGTAGTCTCTTTTAAGCATTAATGTCTGCATTTTGTTTTGAAGAACCATAAAATGTAAACTCTCGTAATCTCTTTCCTGTTTCGATGACTCGGCATTAAATATTTCCAGTATTTGCTGCTTTTTTTGTTTCAGTTGTCATGATTCTGGGGTTTCACCCAGCCTTTTTAGTTTTTTTTTTTCAATTTTGGTATTAGTCTTCTTCAGCTGTTGTATTATATTTCTATGTTATTGTCATTTTCTGGAGTTTAGTTTCTTGGCCAACCTCATGTGTCCCCTTGTGTCTTGTCTCAGTGTCTGTGTGGTTGTTTTCCATTTTTGTACTTGCCTCCCCGTGTTGTGTTACGTGTTTATCCTGCGCTTCACCACCCTGCCACTGAGAACACTTCTTATGAGGCTGCAAACAGTAGCTCAAATGAAGGGCCAGGTCCTGTGTCAGGTCTTTGTTGGATTTCTTTTTCTTTTTTCTCCGGACATGACTTTCTGTCCATCTGCTGTAGATACTGTACCTGTCAGACTTGCCACTTTTTGTTTTGTCCTTCATTTGTTTAGTTTAATTACATTTCTTAAGTACATACAAATCATTGCCAAGAGATGCCGAGTTTTTGGCTAATAGCTCTTTGGGAATCACCTGTTTAAGATATAGGATACCCATCCATTCTCTCCCCTATGTAGGATATAAGGGACTTTATTGTCATTGTGTCACTGTTCAGTTTTGCAGGAAAAAAAAAAGTATTTGGTGCTCACTAAAATAACCAAAAACCTTTCTGGGCCTCCTTAGTGACCCTTGATAGTGCTTTCTAAGTCTTCTTGCTACATCCCCCATGCCAGCAACAAGTCAGTATGAGTTCTAGTGATCACCGGTAGAAGTTAGTGAGGAGGTTCTGAAGTTACCAAACTTTCCTCAGCTTCCTCAGGAAGTACAGACATTGTTGAGCCTTGCCAGTGGCAGCAGAGATGTGTGTGTGTGGTGTAGGACAGGTCCTCCAGGAGGTTGACACTGAGGAATTTAATACTTTAGACAGTCATGGGTTTAGAGAGCATACATGAGAGGACTTAGCACAAATCCTTGTGGAAAACTAGTGTTCAAATTGAAGATGAGTGCTTTCCTAACCTGACACAAAGAACAATCTGACACACAGTAAGTGTGTGCTTTCTCCAAGGAGATTTGACAGGTGATACTGAGGGCTTCCTCTCTTGACCTGTTTCTGTGATACACGAAATCCTCCTTTCAAAGCACTTTTTTTTTTCATGTCAAATTGTGTTATCTTTGGCAGTGTTGGCACAAACTAAGGAAAGTCTGGCATCTTTGAAGTGAAACATAAAGAAATGAGTGGCTCAAGACTTTTACACAGCACTGTAGTACAAATGTCATTTTAACTACGTGACTAAAAATCACCTGATTAGAAGAGCAGAATCACCTTCCATGGCTTTTTAGTCACTAAACGTATTCATGTCGTCAGGGTTAAATAAACAAAATGAGGATTCTGAAGAGAGCCTCTGCCCTTATTCTGAGAAGAGAATTAACAACCTACCAGAGGACGATGTGCAAAATGGGTAAATGCATCATCTCACCATATTAAAAACTGAAATGTTCACCCTTTACCACCAATTCATTGCCTCTTCTCTCAGACAGCCTTTTCAGAGTCCATCCATCTGTGACGCAGGCGATCGCAGAAAACAAACCAGTGGTTGCACTTGAGAGCACAATCATCACACATGGCATGCCCTATCCACATAACCTGAGGTAAGACAAATGTCCTTCAAATGGCAACCAACTGCTGCCAGAAGTTAATATTTGTTTTAAAAATGTATTGTACAGCACGGCAAAGGAGGTGGAGGCCATAGTGCGAGCTGAAGGAGCCACTCCAGCCACGGTTGGTGTCATCGGGGGGGAAGTCCATGTTGGACTGTCGTCAGAGGAGCTTGACCACCTCGCTCAGTCCACGAGCCCCCTGAAGGTGTCACGACGTGATCTGCCCTATGTCATTAGCAAAGTGAGCCGTCAACATTTTGATCACACTGTGCATAAAACACTGTCAGGGTGTCATCCTGTTTATTTAATGAGGGGGTTTCGCATGCTGTCCTGCATGTGTATATTGCTTTCTCAGGGACTCTCTGGGGGAACGACAGTGTCGGCCACTATGATAGCAGCACACAGAGCTGGGATCCCAGTTTTTGTCACTGGGGGTATCGGAGGGGTTCACAGAGATGGACAGAACAGTGAGCTGAGTCCTGCATTGTTGGAAAATAGCTTTTTACACATGTTTTCACAAAGAGCCCTGCTTGGAGTGAACAAATGTGTTATCAGGTGGGCAAACTTTGTATTGCTGTTTATTTTGGCACAAAGGAAAAAAGCAACGAACAAATGTGGTGCCATGCACAAAGTTGGTAAAGAAAGAAAATCCACCTGGTGACACTTGTTTAAGGTGACCTTTAAGGTGGTATGTGGTATGTTTAAGGTGGTATGTAAATGTGAATAATGAATCAATTCCACAAGTCTCTTTATGTGGAAACTGTAGTTAAGTGAAGGTTTAATATTTGCTTCCACTGACTAAACTATTAATCTTCCAGGTCTGGACGTCAGTGCGGATCTCACAGAGCTTGGTAGGACTCCCATCGCCGTCATCTCTGCTGGGGTCAAGTCCATTCTGGACATCGGTCGCACCCTCGAGTTCCTTGTAAGAAAATGTGCATGTTTTTTTTTCATAAACCCACAAAAGTACTGCAGCAGATTGGTAAAGATTGACTGCAGTCTGAACAGTTAATTAGTAATTTGTGCATTTGTGTATTATAATCATTCAGATGCATGGATTAATCTAAAATTCATGTACTACCAATTTATTATGTCTATCCACAGGAGACACAGGGTGTCTGCGTAGCCACGTACGGAGCGTCAAAGAACTTTCCAGCCTTCTTCTCTCCACAGAGTGGATTCATGTCTGCATACAATGTCTGCAACCCCGAGGAGGCTGCAAAACTTATCGGTATATCAGCATTTTACGTCATAGCATCAAAAGATTCCTTGAGCAACTCAAAGGTCAAAATTCAGTGCTAATCACCATTTCATTTAACCAAGCTCAGATCATAGCAAACAGTAGAGTTTGGCTTTGTGTTTTTTGTATGATTTTTATTTATTTATTTATTTATTGGTCACTCAGCAAGCTCGTTGTCCCTGGGCCTCCAAAGTGGTGTCCTGTTAGCAGTGCCCATCCCGGAGGAGCACGCAGCACCAGGCCAGCAGATTGAAGATGCGATACAAGTTGCAGTGGCAGAGGCAAGGTACAGAAAGTTTTGTTTTTAAAACGCAATTTTGTATTTGAGATACTGAGTGCTCCACTGACATCACTGATTGATATCAGTGGCATTAGTGAAACATTTTGAATCATCACTTTCCGTTCTCTTGTTGAATTTCTCAGTGCAAAAGGTGTCACAGGAAGAGATGTGACCCCATTCATTCTTCAAAAAGTCCGTTTCCTGACTCAGGGAAAGTCCCTTGAGGCCAGTATCCTTTTAAAAGTCTGAATCATTGAAATGTTGCACAGTGAACGTGATCACATCAAACAATTGAGAGAGCACAAAGATGACTGAGTGGCATAGCAATGTTACAGGGTGCCAGTGTTGGTGGTTTTTGACCTTCAATATGTTGGAACTAATGTGTCCTTAACATGTCCTGTTTCAAGACATTGCTCTCATTCATAATAACGCTAAAGTTGGCAGTCAAATAGCCTGCGCTCTGTCAAAACAGATGAATGACAGAGCTTTAAAAACCCAAACTGTTGCAACACCTGCACGATTCCCATTAAACTCAGAATCCAGTATTGTGAGTATCAGTGCATATTACGGATTTCTTTTTTCAAATTCTAAAGTAGTCCAAGTCAAATATTCATACAAAACTGTGCATGTAATAAAACTCTGTTGCAGGTCGTCATAGGAGGAATAAATGTTGATTTTGTTGCCAAAGGGAAGACCAAAACACTTAAGGTAAGTTTCATTTTAAGCAGATTTTCACCTACAATTTCTGCAGTGGACATACTTTTGATAACATCTGTTGCCCTTTCAGTTTGGGCAGACTAACCCAGGAAGTGTTTCACAATCATTTGGTGGTGTAGGACGAAACATCGCTGGTTGGTTTGTTTTATCTGATTACGTTTTCCATGACACACGTTTTTCTGAATTGTTCAAACCTATCTGTGACTGACTTGTTTGAATCTTTCCCTAAAGACTCTCTGAGTAGATTAGGCCATAGACCCTTGTTCATTTCAGCTACTGGAGCTGATCCAAACAGTGATGCAGTGTTAAAGTACTGTAAACATATGGTATGTGAATACCCATATTTAGTCATTGCCATGCACAGCTAAAATCTTATCTAAAAATAAAACTTTTTTTTTCCAATCTTTTCATCTTTTTGTAAGAACACAAGCGGTGTGGTCAGACTAGAAGAGCACAACACTGCAACCTACTGCGCTGTTATGTCTGAGAGCGGTGAGCTGAGTCTTGGTTTGGGAGATATGGATATTCATCAGCAAATC
>VOQJ01016269.1:56786-68914 GCA_015052665.1 Apistogramma diplotaenia | reverse complement strand
GGATTTGAACACAGGCAAGAAAAAAGAGGCACACAGCAGGAAAACAATAACATCATAACCACAAGAGAGGCAAACACAGGACTTAAATACACAGCAGGATAACGAGGGGATCAGGAACAGGTGGAAACATGGCTGGGAGAACAGGTGATCATGATCACACTAATGAGACAGGGGGATGCAAAACTGAATACACTGCACAAGAAACAAGACATACCAAAATAAAACAAGAAGTAACACGAACATGATACCCACGCAGACTTGACACACAAAACACTGGGGAACCAGAAATCAATATGTAAACAACAACAGGACAGGACATACAATGAAAACAAAACCTAAAGGAAGTCAAACACAAAATGCTGGCCCCACGGCCCACGACCATGACAGTCTGTTTGGGGGTGATTTTGGGACGTGGATATGGATGTGCAGCTGACAAATCTTCATCAATTTCATGCTCTCATGTCATTATGGACGTACATCTCTGAGGAATGTCAATTTAAAATGTTCTTAAGGTGAAAGAGGTCCAGCCCAGTAGCAAGGGTTACCTAATAAAGTGGTTGGTTAGTATATTTGGATTTGGACTGTTTTCACTTTTGTTTGTTTGTGTATTTCTTTTCATTATTTTCTGGCTGATTCATCACTAAAGAAAATAATTTTATTTTGTTAAATCATTATTTGACTGTTCATGTTGTACATTTTGGTGCCTGTGAAGATGAAGATGCTAAATAAACTCAGCTAAATAAACTTTTCTTACCATTTCCTTTCTGTCCCTGTATTACTTTTGGTAGGTGTCGCAGTTTGAAAGGCAGCTTTCAGTGGCCACGCTTGTGTGTCTCGATGGAAACATTCCCACCTCCACCATCAATTATGTTTGTTCCTTTGCTAAAAAGCATGGGAAAAATGGTAAGCATCAAGACATGGTGATGATAATGAAAGGTTTATTTTTATAAATATGCTTTTATTGAGTTTAACACTGTAATGTCCACATGTGTCACAGTTTGGTATGAACCAACTGACTCAGAAAAGGCTTGTAAGCCTTTCCTTTCAGATGCCTGGAAGTCTCTGACCTATTCATCACCAAACCTGGCAGAGCTGTGCACTATGAATAAAAAGCTGGGTGTCAAAACACCTGAAGGTGAACTATTTTACTTCACGAGTATTTAATGTTTTAAACAACAGGCTTACTTCTTCTCTTTTATCAGCAAAAGCCATCAAAGAACCAATTCACAGCCACTGCTGTTATTGTTAGAGTGCTTGTGGAAAATGCAAATAGTGTGATGGGAGCTGAGGATGTGGTTTTATCTTGTGGCAGTGCTGCCATGCAGTCTCGACGAGATACTCACTGTTGCTGTGGCTCTCTCACGCCCCCTTCTGGAGCATCTTCACTGTCTAGTTGTGACTCTGGGGGCTAATGGTGTGTTGCTGTGTGGAGAGCATGATGCAGGCACAGTCAGCCTGCAGCCAAGAAAACAGAAGAGGGTAAGGACTGCCTTTTTGACAGCTCACAACGATTTGCTCACAGCGATTTGCTTTAATAGTAGTGGTTTTTGCGGCTTCTGTTTGCAGAAGAGGCAGCTGTGTGCTCTGCACTACCCAGCACTTGCTGTGACCCCAGAGGAGATAATGAATGTGTCGGGAGCAGGAGATAGGTGCTATGTTTCTTCTACTAGAGTTTTATCCACATTTTATTTTCCATGACCTGTTTCTCTCCCTCTTCCTGCCATTCTTTCACTGAATCACAAAAGGATGTTGAAACATTCAAACAAAAGATGCTCATCTCCCCTTTGTTTGCAGTCTTGCTGGTGCCTTAATGGCAGGTATTCTCCAGGGGAAAGACACAGACAGCTGTGTTCGGATGGGGCTACTGGCTGCAAGGACATCTCTGGCATCACCACACCCCATCTCTCCAGTGCTCACTTTAGATGCTGTGAATCCCAACAAAGTCCACACCGAGACCTGGCCCAAGCCACGCCTTGTGTGGATTGATTAAAACGGATAAATAATAGGATGTTAGATTTTCAGTATTCTTAGGTGTTGTGTGTAAATTATTAAGAAGATGACATGATTCAGAAAACACTAAATCCTGTTTTTTCTTCATTTTTACTCTGCTGCAGTAATGGTATCTTGCCAAAATATTTCAAATGACTTTGTTAAACTTATCAAATTTCAATAAATGTATTATAAAGGTTATAAATTCAAGGGCAATTTGTTGTTTTTGTTTCTAAAGAATCGGCTCGCAATATATAAATATTTTTCCCATTTATGTTTTAATTATGACACAATAACATGAAGAAGCCACACTTCTATATTTCTGATAGATAAGAGATTACTTTTTGATTATGGGTTTCACAGTAACTATGAATTAAACACAACTAGTACCATAATAGCTTAAATAAGTAGAATAAATATAAAACTTAAGAAATTAAAATACAAAATGTCAAAATATTCAAAACCAAAAAAATAAGGATGTAAAAATAATGTAGAAAATAAAATAATGTCAATAAATACGAAAATATATATCATCACTCTAATGCAGTGGAATGTTATATAAAAGTTCAATATAATGCCTAACTCAGTAACTCAGACTAAATTTCTAAATTAATACGTTGCAGCATGAAATACAGCTTCCTAGAACGTAATGGAAGAAAGTGAAAAATGTAAAAACTATATCTCCCAGAAAGCCTCCGTCTATCTGCGCAGACTCAGTGATACTGAATACTTGCTCCACTCCCTCCTCCGAACTATAATGCTAGCTAAGATGGTGGTTTGAGCGTAAATTGTCTCCACAATACCAAGAAAAGAAAGGGGCAAAACATCTTTATAGCCTTTTAATTACAACAGAACAACACAACTACTGGAATCTTACGTGACCGTCTATAGATATTTTGACATTTCAAATACATTGGCTCGCAGTCCCCGCCCAATTTGGTGTGACTCCCTTGAAGAGGAATCCTAAGCTAAATACGGACAGGGTAAGTAACGCTAACGTTAGCCAAGCTGTTAGCTGGGCTAGCCAGCTTCTATTCTGCCTCAGTAAATGAAGGACAGTTGTGGCTGTTACAATTTTATTTACTGACTGTAAAGTTTTTTCATGATTCTTGAATTCATGCCCAGCTAATTTTAATGCTGTTTGAGCAGTGACAGTTGTTTATAGTGCCAACAACTTGCTCCCAGTTCAGTGTTAGCTTATGTAAGGCCTCATCGGCAGCTCGGCTCCAAACCCTGTACACTCTGATGAAAATGTAGCCTGCTAGCTATGGGTTAGCATTAAGTAAGCTGTCACTTTTTATGTAGGGGGGACCCGTAACGTTATGTTAAATGTTTTCTTTTTAACTGCGAACGTCAATATTGGGTCAATATCCATATCCACGTGCTTAGTATTTGTGATTAATATTGCAGTTGTCACTGAATACTTGGTCTCAATCAGACCGGCGTCTTTTACCAGTTCGCGGCTAATGTTAGCTTAGCCTGTCGTTAGTCAAATAACATCTGTCATAACGTACGATCCAGGAGACAGAGCAGCTAAAGTTACCAGTCTGGCCAACGCGGTTTGTACACGACTTTAGTGGTGATGTCTGCGAGTGAAGCAGCAAAACGGCGATAGCCGTGTACATGCAAGTTTATTTGCGAAAATGCTGCCCGGCACTGGATATCTTTGGTCTTTCAGGTTTTTATCGGACTCTCCACTGGGCTCGCCTGCTGGCAGCAGTGTTGTCACGTAGAAAACAGGCTGGTGTTTAAATGCCAACAACAGGCGATTCATTCGTTAATAAACACGTTTTATTGTATTCGTCTTTAACGGTCATCATGACGTGTCAGCCCAAAAAAAGATACCACAACATCCGCATTATCACTGCGATCATAGTTCTGTTTTTTAAGGCTTGGTTTGATACGTACATCCATTTGGCTTATTATAGACACAGCTAGCGAAACCAGTGCCGCCCAATGCAAAGACCTCAACAAAAAGCAACGCATCTTTCATCTCTGTGAAGGCCGAAATGTCCCGTTATTATTCAAGCCTTTTGTGGTCATCTTTAGAGGTGCTACTTATGACAGTTTCTGTTTGCTCGATGTGATACATTCGGATTTATCTGTTATGGAGGACAAATGAAAACAGCCACATATGTTCATCTAGAACCGACTGAAACGGTGTTCAGACACAAATATCCTGTCAATTGTTGGTGACATCCTTTTGATCTTTGATATACCACTTAAAAGGACAAAATATAAGGCACAGCTCTGTGTGCAGAACAATAATTGTCACACCTGTACTACTAAGGAAGCACTGAAAGTCTGACAGTGGCTGACAGTTTTTTTAACTAACAGTTTGGCCCATAGTGAATGCTGGGTGGTTGTATTTTTTTGTTTGTTTGTTTTTTGGTTTGTTTGGTTGATTGGTAAGAAAGTATTGACTAATGGTTTTAAAGTCTCTCATGTAGTCATCAAGGCTGATACCAATATTTGGACACTATATTGGTGCTCCTCTACATTATGCTATGATTAGATTAAGATACTAAAACTGGTTCCCCAGTGTAGGGTCCAAGGTACTAATCAAGAGAAAATGTGCAATTAGAGTATTAAAGTATGCAATTAAAGTATTTTGATGTGTTCACTGTTATATTGTCAGCCCTTAAACCCAAAGGGCTATACCCTTCTGTTGTCTGTGCTGACAAGTTAATTTAGTCAAAATATGTTGTTTGTTATATTCAGTCAGGTCTGGGTGGTGCTCTTATACTCTCCATTTATATTTTGGTAGCCCTGTGCTCTGTGATCAGCTTCAGTACTCACCCTTGCTGCGCCATAGGATGTCCCACAGCCCTGAATTGAAGGACGACCCCATGGAGTGCCCTCTGTGCATGGAGCCGCTGGAGATTGATGACGTCAACTTCTTCCCCTGCACCTGTGGCTACCAGATCTGTCGCTTCTGTTGGCACCGCATCCGCACAGATGAGAACGGCCTCTGCCCCGCATGCAGAAAGGTGACATAGCTGTAGATACTGTTAAACTCATCTGGACGGCAGGATGGTTTGTCTGGTTGACTCAGCAGTTTTAATGATGTTTTAAAATCCCAATATATAAGGACACATGATTCATTAGAATTACACAGATGTAACCTGTGTGCAACCACGCCTTAAAGGTTTCAGTTATAATTCAGTTTAAACAACTGAAATTGATTTAAATTGGGGCGATATTTCAGTTCAGTTTGTAATACAGTTCTTTGTGTTTTTGTGAAGCCTTACCCAGAGGACCCTGCTGTGTACAAGCCTCTGTCACAGGAGGAGATTCAAAGGATAAAGAATGAAAAGAAGCAGAAACAGAATGAGAAGAAGCAGAAGGTGACAGAAAACCGCAAGCATCTGGCCAGTGTCAGAGTGGTCCAGAGAAATCTGGTGTTTGTGGTGGGGCTCTCGCAGCGACTCGCCGACCCGGAGGTGAGTGTAGTGTCAGCACTAACAAGCTCAATGGCTTCAGCTACCTGTGACACTGGAGTGTTGGAACTCATGGTATTCATTTGATGTGAATATGGCAGTGGCTGTGCCAAACTAAAGGCAATTGCTGTGGATTTGTCCTTGACAAGAAGATTGAATGTATTTTGTCAGAGCAAGATATATTTCAATATTTAGTATATTAAATGTTTCTACCTGGAGCCTTGTGATTCTTGATTCTGTTTAGTTTTGTCTTCGAAAGAGATCAGTACATCCAGAACTTTTTGACTTAAATAGCCATATTTTACCCACAGGTCCTAAAACGGCCAGAGTATTTTGGAAGGTTTGGGAAAATCCATAAAGTGGTCATCAACAATAGCACATCTTATGCAGGTTCACAGGTGAGAAGGGTGGATTTGTTAAAAAACAAATGTTATATTTCATGGGTATGTGTGTGGTTTGTTATTTTTTTTTTAATTGACTAGATACTGAACATGTGTTTATTAATAATGAAAATCGTCCTTTGTAGCTATATGGAGCTCACAAAAGTAATTTAACAGCATCATTAGTGTGTTTATATATGTGTTCTGTGTTTTAGGGGCCTAGTGCCAGCGCTTATGTCACTTACATCCGTTCTGAAGATGCTCTAAGAGCAATACAGTGTGTGAACAATGTGGTAGTTGATGGCAGAACACTCAAGGTGAGAAGTTGGAACACAAAGATTTGTCTTTGTTTTTACTCGCTTTCACGCACTGACCCTGTTTAAGGCACGGAAACCTTTTAGTTAATTTATTTTCCACTTTCTTTCTGCTTCTGACTGTTTAACACAAACCTCTTATGCCTCTTTTCCAATAGTACCTACTCGGCTCGACTCGACTTGGGTTTTAGGGTTTTACATTAGGTGCTATGACCTGGTACCAGATACCTTTTTTTTTTTAAATTACCTACTCACCCGGGGTTCCAAGCTAGCCGAGTCGAGCCAAAAATGTTTCGCCAACAGAATGCATGCCACTGATTGGCCAGGGAGTGATGTCATTAAATGAGTCATGAGAGTAACTCCTTCACAAGAATCAAACCTGGCACCGAAGGAAATGGCTAAACACTAACAGATGTTGCCAATGTTTTTGTGCTTGGTGGCTGATGACCGAATCCAGAGGGAACTAGACGGAGCTACTGTTAGTGTTTTGTGTCGCATACAAATGATGTCATGGGATTTTCGATCTACCTTGCTATGACAACCCCACCCACATTGAGGAGGTAATAAATTGTAATGGAAGACAACCAAAACCAAGTAGATTCGAGCTGAGCTGAGTAGGTGCTAGTGGAAAAGAGGCTATAACAAACAACGTGGAATGTGTAGCTACGTGGTTGTGCTGAGGAGATCAAAAATTCTTTGAAAATAATTGGTATGAATTTTTGTACAGAATTTTTTTTTCTTATTCATTTTCTCATAGCTTCTACTTCTTTCTTTTAAAGGCTTCTTTAGGCACAACAAAGTACTGCAGTTACTTCCTCAAAAGTATGCAGTGTCCTAAACCTGATTGTATGTACCTACATGAGTTGGGGGATGAAGCGGCTAGCTTTACTAAAGAGGAGATGCAGGTAAAAGTCCTTTCTGTGCCTAAAATAAGAGCAAATTATGGTTAAAGGCACCTTGTTGACACATGTTATACTGTTTTTTTTAGGCGGGGAAACATCAAGAGTATGAGCAGAAACTCCTCCAAGACCTCTATAAAATTAACCCTAGCTTTCTACAACCTCCGGCTTGTGGTACAGAGAAGTCAAAGAGTAAATCCAACTCGACACAGAGGTTGGTTTTTATTTATATTTTTACCTGGGTTTTTTTGCAGCTTAATCACAGTGCAGCACTTGATGGTTAATTTCTCTCCTGCTTTGCAACAGAACCAACAATAGCAATGGTAAAGATGGGTGGCCAACACTGTCAGGGCATAACAAACTGTCCAACGGGCTTTCAGAAGACCGCAAGTCCCCTCCACTGCTAGACTATCTAGACCAAGAAGTTATTACTTCAGACGGGCTAGAAACAGAGCTGGGTCCTGGCCAGCGTACTGCCTTGTCCCCCTTCTCCTCTAACTGTGACAGTAACAGGTAAACAGGCCCTTCCTCAGGAGCAGAGCCTACGCATTATTGAAGAAAACAACTCTGTATGTCTTTTCTGTATGTTTTTTTTTAATCTATATGTAAATTTTCTCCCTGCAGTCCCAGTGACAAACCTCCAGAATCTATCGGTATGGTAAATGGCGAGACTTTACAACAGGTAAAACAGCATTAACCATCCTCTGTGGTTCTTTTGTTTAAATATAAATCAGACTGAATCAGCAGTAGAAGTACAACTTCACAAACATTTGCTCCTTTCTTTTTTTTCTTCCATTTTGTTTAGATACCCACCAGTGACTCCCCCTCCCCTCCCCCGGGTTTAACTAAGCCCAGCCTGGTAGTGCCCATCAGCATGACAGATATCACAGCCCGTTCACCCTTTGAGGGTGCAGCAGCTGAGTCCCAGTCGCTCTTTTCAGACAACAGTAACTTCAGACATCCAAACCCTCTCCCTGCTGGCCTGCCCCCCTTCCCCAGCTCTCCTCGCGGCAGTTCCGACTGGCCTATGACTCCTGAACCACAGAGCCTCTTCACATCAGGTAGGGTTTAATCTACCGGTCAAGCATTTTAATTACCTGCACCCACTGTAACACTGGGCCCTTGTAACGTATGCAGTTGATGTAAATAATAACCAGCAAAATGTGTAGTCAGCAAGTTGCATTTACATTTTAATCTCTAATTAAGCACCAACTAATAAAAAGTTTTGAAAAATGTAAAGTTTTGTTACATTTGCAAATGAGTGGAGTTCACAAACATTGCGGGTGATGCACCAAGTGGTCTTGAGGCTCCAATGACTTTTCTCATTTCTCTCCTCACAGACACAATACCAGTGTCTTCCTCCACAGACTGGCAGGCGGCCTTTGGCTTTGGCTCGTCCAGCAAACAGCAGGATGATGACCTGGGCTTTGATCCTTTCGACGTGACCCGCAAGGCTTTGGCCGACTTGATAGAGAAGGAGTTGTCAGTACAGGATCAGAGCCCTTCGTCCCCAGGGCCCATCACCCAGGGGAGCAACCATGGTCCTACCCTGCCACCCTCCAACCCTAACCCCAGCGCTTCCCACCACTTCCCGAGTGGCCTGCCACGTGTCCCCCAGCTCCACCACAGAACCATCTACAGCTCCTTCAGTTTCCCCAGCACTCACAACAGCCAGGCCAGTCAGCAGCAGCCAGCTACCAGACACCCCTGGTTAGGCGTGCCCACACGGAATAACCTCACACACTTGAACCACTCAGCCAGTGCTGCCTCACACAGTAATTTCCTGGACCTGAATCTGCCTCCTCAGCACAACACAGGGCTGGGAGGGATCCCCATCTCAGGTACCAGACCCGTGGGTCACTTTGGCACCTTTCTGTGTGACATTGAAGCTGTGCATGTTAAAACAAAGATGAGAGCTGCTATTTAATTTCACAGCACATGTATGCTGCCACATAGCATTATAATACTTGTTTCGATTAGGTTGTATTGATTTTTTATTTTTTTTGCTGGCAGATGCAGTTCTGCAGTTAACCACTAGTCTATTAAGTACCTGAGGAGCTGACATATCTGTTTTTCTCTCTTGCAGAAAACAGCAGCTCTATAGACGGCTTAAATGTGAAAGAGTGGCAGGATGGTCTCAGAGCTCTCCTGCCTAACATCAATATCAACTTTGGGGGCCTCCCAAACTCCTCGTCCTCCTCCTCCTCCTCATCCTCCAACAGTGTTAACCACATTGGTGGGCCAGGTGGGCCAGCAGGCATGTCACACAGCCTGAGCTGGGACGGCACAGGCAGTTGGATGGACCCTGCTATCATTACAGGTTGGAAATCAGTTCAGAGTAACATGTCAGGTCCTTTATCAAGCAAAAGTCCAAAATATTTAGCTTCAGCTTCTTTTTGTTTTGTCTGCATTGTTGATTAGCCTTAAAAGTTTTGTCTGTTAAAAATACCAGTAGACAGCAAAGAATTCATAATAACCCAGTAAGTTTTCTTCAAAGTGTGTTTGCTGTGAAATCATGGATGTTTTATTTTTCTTCACATGACATTTACTCATGGCGACGTTAGATTCTCCACCATTTAACTGTTCACTTCGTTTTACAGATCTCATGAGCACCAAAGTACAAATGATTCAGATTTACTAGCACGGTGCACTAAATACACAAGTAAACAGTGGTGCCTCCCTAGCTCTGAAGTGGTCACGAAGTCTGATTATGTGTCAGTTCCTGTTATTTTTAACAATTTAGCCCTTTAAAGCTACAGTTAGCTTGTTTTGTGTCTGTTGAGTTGTTGTTAATCATAAATACAGGCAACCGTTTCCCAAACTGGTAGCAAGGATGGGTAGTTTATTTGGATTTCAGCTGACTTGTATCACTATGTGTCCTGGGGTATTTGATCAGCATAATTATCAGTGTAATTAGCAGGAGAAGCGCACCATTAATATTTTGGATGATGGTAAAATATTTTACAGACATCAGAATGCTTCCTCATTTTCAGTGTCATAGAAATGACCAAAAACAGCTGGCACAGTGTGGGGAGGGGCAGGGGATCAAGTGACATTACAAGCTTAAGTCATTATCTTACACAAAGCTAGCCATAGAGGCCTGAAATTTTTACACAGCTTTGGTTGAAAGAATGAGGAATGTAGAGATTTCCATTGCTTTAGCATGAGCATGTGTGCCAGTTATGTCTCGGCTATGACTGATGACCGACAAGGAGTCGATCAGAACATGCTTAAGAAAAGCTAAAAGATAGACCTTTCAAATAAAGTTTGTATATGTGCATTTACCCTTTTCCATTTGAGCATGTCATGCAAGTGAAATTCAATAAAAATGAGTGAAACAGGTTAGACATGCTAAGTGGGTCCTTGTGTACTAATAATAGTAATATTTTCTTTTTGTTTTATAAAATGGTCCAAAATGACAAGAAATGTTGATTGGTGACAGCACTAATCAGAGCAGCTCCTAAGAAGGCTAATATCTTTGTCGTGATGGTAGTTTTGTGTTGTTTTTTCAGCATCACTCATCTCATTGTCTCTCTCTGTCCCACCCACCTGCCTGCAGGGATCCCAGCTTCAGCAGGCAGCAGTTTAGACTGCCTCCAGGACGATAACCCACCACACTGGCTCAAGTCCCTGCAGGCCCTCACAGAGATGGACGGTCCTGCCAGCTCAGCGGTGCCCACTCCCCAGCCTCTCCACAGCAGCCTCCTCGATGCCCACATCCCTCTTCACCACAGAGCCGCTGGCTGGGCTCCCTACCTCCCCCCTCCCACAGCCAACCCCGCCAGTCAGTTCCACTCCCCTCCCCCAGGCTTCCAGACCGCCTTCAGACCCCCAGGACAGCCCTCCACAGAGCTGCTACAGAGTGCCGCTGTGGACCGCCACTGAACACAGACTACAGCAGACACCATACATTGCCCCACTACCACTTTATACCCATTCATCCTGTACCCTCCCCCTCCCCTCCAAATGTAATACACACCAATCTGCAGAGTATGAAAAATTAACAAAGTAACAAACATGCTTTCTTCTTTTTCTCTTTGTCCTTCCCTTTTTTTGTCCACTCTGAAGGCAATTTTTGTTTTTGTTTGTGGCACACAAGTTATCAGTACCTTTTTGTCTGCTGCCATCACCACTCCTTAGACCTAGTTCTGGGCGTAACATGGGATTCATTATGTAGCTTACTGTTAACGGAGAGCACAAGAATCAATATAGGATCGAGCACCCAGTGGTGACACGAGAGTTAACTCCACAAACTGGCAAATAAACAAATTAGCTGATGTGAGGTCTTTTTTTATTTTAAAAGTAACTAATGATTAAGCCTGAACAGCATTTGTGTTTTTGAAAGTCGAAGTCCAGATTAGTTTTCGAGGAATGACGCAAGCTGTGAATCTGCTCTTTGAAGCTTTTGCCCCAAAGACCCTCATCCTCCCCAGTTTTTGCAAGACTGTGAAACGGTTAACTCTTAGCTATATCGATAATATGGAGAAATGAGAGAGGAAAGCCCTTTTCAGACATGGGAAATGTGACATCACTGCTTCCTCAATCTCGTAAAGTGAGCTGCCATTTAGACTTAGGCCACTTTTATATTTGTGAGTTCAGACGTACCGATGAGCAGGGAGATAGACAAAGAAGACTTGCTGTATTTGTGGCAGAGTATTGTCAGCATCACCTCTAGTGATGGATAAACACTTCTGTCACTAAGAGCTGTGTACCCTGCTTCATGGACACAGGGTTCGTGGCAGATCTCTCTTTGGGAATAGTTGTATCAAAGAGGAATGTAGGAATTGTAAATGAGAAAAGGAGTTGATTAGATTAAATATCATGATGTACATGTCATGGCTGTTTAGAGCAGCAACCAGTGAGTCGTCATCTTGTGCATGGCTTTCCGCTAACATGCCTGTATGCATTTAAACTTCAAATTGGTTTGTAAATGCTGCCAGGTTCCGACCCAATAAGATGGTGATTTAAATACGGAAAAGTGGCCAAACAGACAGTAAGCTAACAAGTGAGATTAACAGAAAGAAGCACATGTCTGAAGGGGGCTGGAGAGAAGAGGGGTTAGGCACTTTGCTTTTTTTTTTTTTAGAAGAGGGTTTTAAAAAAAAA
>VOQJ01016269.1:26403-42346 GCA_015052665.1 Apistogramma diplotaenia | reverse complement strand
TACTGACATTTACCTTGCCTGAAGTGGACACACTTTGGCAGTACAGTACAAAGATCAGTGCCATTAACTAATCAACCAGCCACCAATAACAAAATATGAAGCATTGACAACAACATTATCTTTTCCAAAATTATTCACAAAGGCTTGCTTCAGCGTCATAAAGCGTGTTAAGGTAAAAAGCAAGAATGGTAGTCATGTACTAGCACCACAAAGAATAACCAAACAACTCTGACATTTAAGCAGCACTGCAGTGTTTCTTTTTACAGGAGACTGTGAGGAGTGTGCTAAAATAAAACACAAAACAAAAAAAAAACAATAGCATACGGTACAACATAAAATCATTTGGGGAAATAATTCTCAATACTGAGTATGGATTGCTGTACAGTAGCTGGAGAATTTCAAGTACATTTTGTTCCACTCTATCTACAGTCTGGCTGTCTGGAACAATATGGTGAAAAATGATGCATGACAAATGCGCAAGCACAAAGAAAAAGAAAGAAAAATCTCTCAAGTAAAAAAAAAAAAAGATTCAAGCAGCTGTATAAAACAACTGTGCAAAAAGAAAAAAAATAATAAAGGGCTGCACTTTGCTGTGCATCATAATGCCCAAAAACTGCAGCATGACCGCTTTTAAAACTCGATTAATTAAACTCGTCTGCTGTATCCCACACAGGTGTGTTTAAACACATTCACTTATTTCCTGTGACACAACGGTAACTTGACATGGCACTGTTTCAAAGAAACTGACACATTAAAAAGTCAACCTCATCCCATTAGGAGAGTCAGGCAATCTCTACAAACTCTCTACAAATGCGTTCTGATTGTGCGTAGCTTTAAGTGAAAAATGAGCAGGATTGTGGTACACTATTTATCCTAAGTGCTTGTGTAAAGGCTATGCTTTGGGACTCTCACATTCAATATTGCATAACTGCAGTTTACACTTAAGGTTCCATTTTGCATTACAGGAAAGGAAACCCTGCATTGAAGCTTGCAGCTCTGCAGTATGTTTGCAGTGACCTCACTGAGGTAGAGACCTTGAAAGGATGCATGGTGCACAAAGAAAAGCAAAAGGCATACATAAAACAAATGGACATTCCCTTTTGAAGTGGAATGGTAAACATGCAGAGTACAATACATTGCTGCTTAAGAGTATAAATAAGTGCATGAGAGCATAGAAACTGGTTTGTGCATGACAGCATGGATCTTTTTTTTTCCCTTTAAATCACCTGCTCACCTTGTTCACCTGGCATCATTAGCATCATAGCAAATACTGTTTCAACACTAAAACAGAAGGTAGACCAGCTCTGCTCAACCACACAAACACCACTGAACACAGAGGCACTTTCACTGGTCTTGTTGATGAAGGGGGTAAAGGCACTAGCAACTAATGTCAGTATAATTTTCCGATAAATATCCTTCTCACTGGATTCAAAACCAACGTGACCAAAGATTGGAAGATGGAGACAGGAGCATGACTAAAATCTGTTCTGTTAAAAGAAGGTCCATGCACTGCACTACTGACTAATACTGTAATTGGTGCTTATTATGATTATATGCATTTTTGATAATATTTATTCAGTTTCTTTGTCTACTTTAAAATTATAAACTCTGCATCCGCAAGGTAGGTTTGGATATATTTGATCACAATTCAGAAACATCCAGAATTTGATTTCCTTAGTTATCCTGACAATAGGACACCACAGAGTGCCAGAATTGCAACAAGCTGTATACTCACGTCATGCATTAAATATACCAGGATACAAAAGTACCTTGGTCATTAGACCATAATGCAGGTTACTTCTTTTTTCATGCTATGATCTCATTTATGTACTGTTCTCTTAAGATTTAACATTCAAATTCTATACTTCTAAATGATTAGCATTTCGAATCAAAAACTCATCCAGTGCACTCGGTGTGAAAACAGAATGAAAGGGGGAAATGGAGGCAGATATCCAAAAGAACATCCTTTCCGGTGTGTGAGATATGTCTCATGCATGCCGGTATCAAAATGGAAAGTCTCTAATCATGCTCGTGTGAAGCTCACGTTATCATTGTGCTGTGTTGCGTCTAAAGGGCATGGCATCGAATCACTTGGTGATGACACAATTACAGCAACTGCTGGAAAACAGCAGCATTGCAGATGTCTGTGAAGCAAGTAGATCCCTGTCTGTTTATATCCAAACAAGAGAGATCAGTCTTCCTCCTATAAGGTGCTTTGCTGAGTAGAAGATCCTTCGCAGAGGGAAAGGGGAATGGAAGGACGGTGGACAGGTGGGAGGCAGGGGGGTTGGGGTCTCCTAACTTTTTTGGCGCTTACCATTTGGCTGCAGATGCTTGCATGTCTGCAGTCGTTTCTGGTGCACTGTGCAACTTGCTGAAATGTTATCTGTACCCCATGCATATAAGATTTTAATTATCACACTGTGGTCTGATATGACTGTGTGTGCTCTGCATCCTCAAGGGAGCCATGTACATGTGTAATGATCGATGTTTTCTTTTTGATGTAACTATATATTTGTAGTATCAGAATACTTATTCTATCTACCTGTCATAGACTCTAGCAGCTTTGTTTTTTTTTTCTGTTTCCTTTCTGTATAGCTGAGCATAATTGCAGGCCTAATGCCATAGAGCGCTTTGGGGAGATAAATGAAGCATTCCTAACTTATGGTCTACTCCACCTATAACAGTCCCACAGAGAGAGACTAAAATTCCTACCTACTGTCTAAACATCTGTAAGCAGCTTGCTTTTATTTACACAGTTTTGGTTGGCTATAGTGCAATTGCCAGTTCTGAGGTTTGCCTCCCTAAAATTATCGATGCTATTGTTTATGTCTCCATCAATCTCCATGTACTCTGATTTGCTGACGGTAGATGAACTACGGCGGCTGGAGTTGGTTTCAGATGGGATGTTTGGAGTGCTGACGTTGAGCAGCTGGGCTTGCTCTTCTCCCTCAGTTTCCCTGTGGTAGAAGTAGTTGAAGTTGGACACAATGACAGGCACTGGGAGTGCAATTGTCAACACTCCAGCGATGGCGCACAGAGATCCTACAATCTTGCCTCCTATAGTGACGGGGACCATGTCCCCATAGCCCACAGTTGTCATAGACACAACAGCCCACCAAAATGCATCTGGGATGCTTCCAAAGTGGGAATCGTCCTCCTCTGCCTCAGCAAAGTAGACAGCACTGGAAAACAAGATGACTCCAATGAACAGAAAGAAGATCAGCAGTCCTAGCTCTCGCATGCTGGCCTTGAGGGTCTGCCCCAAAATCTGGAGTCCTTTAGAGTGTCGTGACAGCTTGAAGATCCTAAACACCCTGACCAGACGGATCACCCTGAGTATGGCCAGAGATGTTGCCTGTTCTCCCACCCCCTCATTATTTGGGTCTTCAGCCAGCTCAGTGCCAAGTGTGATGAAGTAAGGGATGATGGCCACTATGTCAATCATGTTCATCATGTTCTTGAAGAAGGCCGGTTTGCTTGGGCATGCTAGGAAGCGTACTATCAACTCAAAGGAGAACCAGATTATACAGAGAGTCTCAATGACAAAGAAGGGGTCAGTGAAGATATCTGGCTTGTAATAAATTGTAGTGTTCCCCACTGTTACCATTCGACCTGCTGGGTCCTCTTTTAGTTGTGGTAAAGTCTCTAAACAAAATATAACTATTGAAATCAGGATCACCATCACAGACACTATAGCAATTCCCCTGGCAGGGCCTGAGCTTTCTGGGTGCTCAAAGAGGAGCCAAATCTGACGCTGGAACTCCTTCTCAGGTAACGGGCGCTCTTCCTCCCTGATGAAACCCTCATCCTCACGGAACTTCTCCATTGCGTCTACTCCCAGCTCATAAAATTTAATTTCTTCTGAAAACATATCCAAAGGGACATTCACTGGTCTTCTCAGCCTCCCCCCAGACTGATAGTAATAAAGGATGGCATCGAAGCTGGGGCGGTTTCTGTCAAAGAAGTACTCATTTCTCAGAGGATCAAAGTACCGCATCCTCTTTTTTGGGTTGCCCAACAACGTTTCTGGAAATTGGGAGAGCGTTTTCAACTGCGTCTCAAATCGAAGACCGGCTATGTTGATAACCACCCTCTCGCAGCACTCATGGTCAGTGTGGTCAGGGGGGTAGGTGTCCTGAGGATGGCCAGGGACAGCCGAGGTCTCATCCATATTATCTCCCGCTACTACGGTCATGTTGGGACAAGGAGATGATTAAAGAGGGGAAGGAATTGTGCTGGGATGTTGGTTAGTCTGGCTGAGAAGGCATTCAGGATTGGGAAGTAATTTTCCACTGCTCAGCTTCCCACACCCCTTAAACCATTGGAGATATCCCCAGATACTAGGGGGCTGGCTTCTTTGCCTCAGTGCGGCTCCACTGTGGTTCTCGCTGGCTTGACCATTGCTCCTCTCCGGTGCATCTGCAGCTATTGTTGCTGCTGCATCTGTCACCCAGAGAGAGAGGAAGAAAGGGAGAGATAGAGATAGAAAAAGAAAGAAGGGAGGGAGGGAGGAAATAATGGGATCAAACAGCACAAGATATTTGCTGTATCAGCGTTTTCTGCAGTTTATTTATTTATTTAATTTCTTCTCTCAGCCTGCAATTAGTGCAGTTATTCGATATCAAAAGTAAAAATAAAGCATTTAGTACAGAAGTTCTGTAATATGTCTATGCTAGGAGCATTTTAAAGCTCTCTGTACAACTTAGTAGTGAGTTTATAGTGCTGTTATGATAGAACAGTTATTTTCTACACTAGCTTAAAATTCCTATAAATAATTCTTCTGGCATTTTCCCCCAGTTGTAAAACATTTCTGTACAAATTTTGGCAAAGCTCTGTGTCTTAAAGGAGAACGACAGTGATTTATTCTTTTCTACTCTCAACAGCCTGAATTATGACGCATAACATTAGCTATTATTATTTCTACATGTATGTAGTCTGCAGCCCAAGTGCGGGCAAAATGTGCAAGTGCATGTAATAAAAAACATTTAAGCCAAAAGAATTTGTCGATAAATAATAATCTGACCAAAACTGTTATATAAGTTTCGAGGCTTACCGTGGTTTGATCTTGAAACGTCTCGAATGCGTCTTATCCTCGAGTAAAATCATCCAACAGAAGCGCATCAGTGGGTGTCAAGTGGCAACTTTGCATTGTACCAGTTTAAAAAAAAAATCCTAGAGCCTCACTGTGCTCGTCACCATCCAAAGTGTGTGTCAGTAAGTAGGATGCAAAATGAGATAAAAACTGAAATCAGATAGTGAGGAGAGCCTGAGATGGAAAAGGAGCGAAAGGAGAGGATCGCAAAGCCGCGGTGTTGTTGAGTGCTCGCGCGGCGGCACGGTGGTGTGAACAGCTCGCAGTATACCGCAGGAGAAAATCTTGCACTGCAATTCGGGGGGGAGATACATTAAGGGGCAATAAGCGAGCCCTTGACATTTCCAGACATCACTGCATCAGCAGAAATCTGCTGCTTTTTGCTTCTAGACAAGATGACGAGCAGAATGGATTTCAAAGCACCACCGAGAGCCCAATAGAAAAAAAACTGGAAGCTGGGAGAGACTCAAGTATAGCAGCGATGTCCAAATGTTTTCTCAACAATGTCAAGCATGTTTTGCTGTGCATTTTACATGCAAGTGCAGGGGAGGCGAGGGAGAAGAGAGGATGGGGAGGGGAAGAGTGGAGTGGAGTGGAGCAGAGAGGAGAAGAGAGGAGAGGGTGGGCAGCAGAAGGAGGAGGAGGAGTTGGAGGCTTTCGACGCAATGCAGACCGGCTCTACTAAAGCACGCCGCCAGAAGTTCTCCATACACCACAAAAACAAGAACGCTTGTGTGCCCGCGCTGGTGCAATCGCACTGCAAAGAAAGACAGTTCGTCCGAACGCACTCCATGTAACATATTAAATAACGTATAGCTTAGACAATGAGCCTATCATCAATTGTTGAGAAATTAATACATCAGTTTTTCTTTCCGTCACTTAATGGTTTAAGGATTAAGCCGGCGTTAGTGGTGTCAAGGACTGCGCAAGTCTGCATCTGAGCCAGTGTGATATCAGAGTCAGTGTAGTAAGTTTGAACATTTTACTAATGAGGAGTGGAACAGATTTGCTCATCAACAATCGGTTTGACGCCCTCAAAGCTACGGAACACTGCATCCTCTGATGCATCCAGGCTGTGTAGATCTCACGCGTGATTCTTTATAACATAAAGTTAAAATGGCTTCTTAGTGTGAAGTCTCTGTTACACTTGGCCTCAGAAGACAGGCAGGTATACGAATGAGGCGGGGAATTTTCCATAATGCTCTACTGGTTACTTTCAGCACCACGGAGAGCGCAGATGATCGATCGTCGTCTGAAAACTTCTCCTCGAAACAAAAACACGCACTCGCGTTATCTCAACAAAGTAAGTGAATAATCTGCTGTATTAGTTAATCGCTGACCTTTCTGCAGACGCCTGGGATTAACAGTGACGGGTGAGCGCACCTTACTGAAAACAATATGTTCTAACTTTCTAAAACACAGAATAAACACAAAATCGTGAGATCGGGTTTCTGCCTAATTTGTTAAAATGTTCTTTGAACCAACCCCCTCCATTTATCACTATGACATTTTATTAAGTTAATTGGTTTCGTGGCAAGACAATCCAATGTCTGATTCTGCGCCTATTTTCCACGATTCAGCACCAAAAGCGGTAAAATGTATTAAACTAATGAGTGGGTATAGATTTTATTTAATTTTATTCTATTAGCAAAGGGCTTGGTGTTTTTCGTGTCTGGTCTCCATGGTGAAATAATGAAAAATGACAAGTGCTATGTTTTCTTCTTCATAATTCATTTATAAAATAGATTAAGTTAAGTTCACATAAGTGTTTAAATTACAAAAATAAATATTTTATTACATTTTAAATCCACAATGAATTCAGTTTATACAGACAATGCATTGTAATGCTCTGGGCTACGATGTTTACAATCTGAATGTTTGTAGCGATACAGAATAAGTTACATTTTACAACGTTGCATTATAAGCCGCAAGAGAAAAGGAACATTAAGAATAAAAAATACAATATATATACACAGTTCCTTTATGCGATGAAAGCATGGTCATTCATAAAGCGTACCCAAAAGAATGTTTTTTTTACACATAATTATAGAGTCCATTACGCAAGCCTGAACCTTTCCCATGGGTTTCCTGCTGTAATGTCTCTGTATGTTACAACACTGGCTATGCATAGTCCATAAGAAAACGATCCAGTATTTTGGGGAAGAAGAGAGTGCCACGCTTGTGTCTTGTTGTGGCTCTCAGGGAACAACAAGCTTCACTTAAACTTCTGTCTCCTGCAAGTAAGCAGAAAACAAAAACCACTGCGTTAATTAGGAGGTGAGAGAAAGCAGTCAAGCAAGTGCTCGCTTAGCCCAAGCATCCGGATACGTACAGAGTCAAAGAGCAGGATCTCGAGGGCTTATGCCTAAATCAGTCAAGGCCAACTGTAACAGTGCAAAGATACTTGAGTTAAAGTGTTAATTTTGCATACTGTGAAGCCTGAGGAAGGAGTGTTGTCTGCAGGAACACTTATCATCCACACAGCGGCGCTCAGGGCTCATTTGTGCTTACAGATCAGAGTCCCACGGCCGCGCAAGTTCCATAGAAAAATAAAGCCAGTGATGATTTCTCCTTTCTCTAGTAATGATGAATTTGAGTTTCCCAGATTCTGAGAATTTATATTCTTAGAATCTGGGAAAGTCATATCTGCGAAACTTGCCATTTGTTTATAAGATGTTTTACCTAAAAACATCTGTTCATGTGATGAAAAGCACACGGAGGATTGAACCCTTGGTTACCACACACACAAAATGTAATTAAATGTCTTTGCACGGGGGATAAAGTAACGTATTAAAGTTCACAAAGTATTTTACAAAGCAGGTTAAAAGTGATTAAGGTTGGGCACGATAAATCCCGAGGACAGACCTCGGGTACGCTCGTGACAACAGGCAGCTCTCCAGAGGGCAGCGCATGATCTCACGCCTAATACAAATAAACACGTGATCATATAAATATCAGCTGTAGTTTTACATAATGATTATTTTCGAGCTTTTATGGCGCTGTGATTGTTATTGCTGTCCACCTAGTTTAACTCTGTTATTCCAAAGCGACAGGATTGAAAAAAAAATACTGTTTCCATAAACAAAAACGATCATTTGTTGCGCTCTCTTTGTGCAATTTTCATTTTCAGAGAAACGAGTCTGATGTCATAAACTGTTAACTCATCGTATTAACGCCACCGCTCTGAGCGCTCAGCCTATCAATTCATGCAGATTACAGCCAAAAGTTCAAAAGAGCCGCAGCCTCCAACAGGAAGAAGCAGAAACTGGATGTTCACTGGAACAAAACTCACCAGAACTGAGCAAAAGAGGTCTTCTTTATACGTCTGTCAGCTTCCCTGTGTATGTCTCCACTGGAGTCACGTGCAGATGTGTCAGAGTTTCTAAGTCGTCGCTTTCCTGATAGGACTCGGTTTTGGAGAGCGACTGGGTACTTTTGATGGAATCACTTTCACCAAATGAGGGCTGCGGCTGATGTCCGCAAGTCACGTGGACATACTGAACGTTTTCTTCCTGCTCGTTCTCTCTGTGGTAGAAATAATTGAAATTGGACACGATTACAGGAACAGGTAGGGCTATGGTTAGCACTCCGGCGATTGCACACAAGGATCCGACGAATTTACCCCCAATAGTGGTGGGATACATATCTCCATAACCAACTGTGGTCATTGTCACCACGGCCCACCAAAACGCATCAGGTATACTTGAAAATCCAGATTCGGCGTCATCTGCTTCAGCAAAATAAACCGAACTGGAGAATAAAATAATTCCAATAATTAGGAAAAATATAAGCAGTCCCAGCTCTCTGAGGCTCGCGTGAAGCGTTTGTCCGAGAATCTGCAGACCCTTCGAGTGTCTGGAGAGTTTAAAAATCCTGAAAACACGGACCAGACGGATGACCCTCAGTATGGCCAGAGACGCTGCCTGCTGACTGCTGCCCTGATGCTCTGCGAGATCGAGCCCCAGGGTGATGAAATATGGAGCTATAGCTATAACATCGATCAGGTTCATCATGTTTTTGAAAAAAGCTGCTTTACTGGGACACGATAGAAACCTCATGGTGAATTCAAATGAGAACCACACAATGCAAAGTGTCTCCACCATGAAAAACGGGTCTGTGAATGGACTGGGCGCTTTGCCTTGCGCAGTTCCATTGGCCTGGTTGTCGTTCACTTGCGTGACTTCTCTAAACTCGGGTAAAGTCTCTAAGCAGAATATAACAATGGATATCAAAATAACCATAACAGACACAATGGCAATCATCCGAGCAGGTCCTGAACTCTCCGGATACTCAAACAGGAGCCACAACTGCCGCTGAAACTCGTTGGTAGGCAGTGGTCGGTCCTCCTCCCTAGCCAAGCCCTCGTCCTCTTTGAAAAGCTCTACGGTCTCTTCATCAAGTTCATAAAACTTCATTTCTTCCAGGAAAATATCCACAGGTACACTCACGGGCCTCCGAAGCCTTCCTCCAGACTGGTAATAATAGAGGATGGCATCAAAGCTCGGCCTGTTCCTGTCAAAGAAGTATTCGTTTCTCAGCGGATCAAAGAAGCGCATCCTTTTCCGTGGATCTCCCAAAAGCGTGGTCGGAAAGCGTGAGAGGGTTTTTAATTGCGTCTCAAAACGCAGACCTGAGATGTTTATGACCACCCTCTCGCTGCACTCCTGGTCTGTTAAGTCCAAGCCTGCAGCATCTTGTAATAACGGAGTAACAGCCACAGACTCTTCGTGGTTCTCCACCACAGTCATCTTTTTACCCCTCCGAGGGTAAACCCGTCACTCACCTCCTTGGAGGCTTCCTCTTGCCCTTTTGCTTGTACTCCCTCCCGTCTCTCCTTCTCATGCAGCCGCTCGAAATTCCGGCTAAGTCCCTCCTTTTTTAAAATAAAAAACTATATTACTTGTTGATATCCAAAATCGTTTGGTTGTTGTTGATTTGCACGGGCCTTTTGTCAGGTTAGTGCCTCTGAACTGTCAACTTCCAACGGTGCACAGAGATCTCCACTTGCATAAGCTATACCAAGAGAAGGCTATCATATTCACACCATTTAAAACTCCAAAGCCCTCCCCAAGTTGGAACACCAGATGACACTTGCTGCTGCTGTCCCTCTCATGCTCAGTCACTGCACTGTGGCAGTGCAGTGATTTTCCAAGTAAACATGTAGCCTTACAATTTCTATTTTTGATTTTAATTGTAATGTTTTAGGCTACATGCCCCCACTTTAAAGTGCTTATTCTTGTTTTTTCAGAGTGAGGGCTAATATCGTCTTTCAGATCCAAAGTCTATTCAGAAATGGAGTGAGTCACTTTGGAGGTCCTTCATTCATGAAATCATAGGGTTATTCTTGCTCCAGGGGGAACCTCCATAAGCCTGGCTGGGTCACAGCCCATTATTTTAGGAACCAGATGTACAGATGAACACGTCAAATAGATAAAGCTTAGTGGATCACAGTGAGGTTCTTTTTCTGCAGCTACAGATTAGAAATGCCTTGAAATGAATTTAATGAAATAACCTGAATGCTTTGAAGTTGTGAGTCTCGTTTAACCAGGGGCCCTCGTGGACCTAGCCAGTGGAAACTGCTGGCTTGACTGATACTTGAGCAGCCAGAAAGGATGGTGCCTTCAGGAAGCTGCAGCCAAAATAACATTCATGGTTTCTTGTATTTAAAGGGCTCAATTATACAACTTGGAGCAAGGGGAGCCCCAGAAGACAACCGATCTATGGCCTCACAGTTACTGATATTCAGGGGCGTCTAACAACTCAGTTGCAATCCTTCAGTTTGTTAGTTCCTTGTCAAACCCTGAAAAACCTACAGAAAGAGGATAAAAGTTTGTGTTTTTCTTTCTTTAAAAGGGTTATTCTACTGCTACTTCTACTTACAGTAAAGCCAGATAATAATAAAAGATGCAGCTAATGTGTACCCTACACATTGAACCTGTATGTGCACTGCTGCATTGTGATTTTACTGTAGCTTTATCCTCTTTTTTTTTTAATTGAGCATGATTTTTCACCTTCTGAACAAAGGGCTGACTTTCAGAGTCGAATGACTGCTGCTGGTCAAATGTCAGTTTTAGGACATTGTGCCACCTGCTGCTAACGTGTTAGCGTATAGCATTCACCAAATGACTGTCTGGGTCAAGCCAAGGTGTCAAGCCTCCACTGTATCCAGGGAAACAAACAATAACAAACATGCTAAGGAACTGACATACGGCTTGCATGTGTCTGTCACAGTAAAAGAAAAGGCTCAAAGAATTTGCGTTTGATCGATACAGTGAAACTGCACCATGTGCTCTGTTTTGTGTGTGTGTTTGCAGCTGCGCCACCCACAACAAAACCACAATCTATCCTTTTAGATCTGTGGATTGATTCACATGTGCATGCTAATAGGGAGTGTATGCACACATGCCATGCAGCCGGCAGGGTGCATGATTGCTGACAGTAAGGAACCACCCATCATTATTAATGGCTCAACCTGTGAATGTCAGAGAGAACCCCCTTGGCAACAAGTTACTCTGAGTTCACTGTGAGCAAGAGAAAGTCCTCATACATTTAAAAACTTGTTGTTGTTTTTTTTGAGAAAATCAGTTTTCACAAACATTCTTGTCATCACAGTTAAATATTGTGAGAGCAAATATAAACTATAATGATTTCAATATAGAATAATGCTACTAATTACTAAGGAACTGAGTGTATAATATATAGTCATGTAAAATAAGCATAGGTCTTCAAATAATTATAATTTCGAACTGCTAAGATATTAAGAACATCAGTAACTATATTTCTTGAAAAGGTGTCGATGGATATTAGCCTTTTGATTGAATGCACCTGATCCTTTGAAGCTTGTCTTTGTCTAAATATACACAAGATGACTTTCCCTTCTTACCCATTACAGACGTGAGGTAATCACAGTAGCAACTTGTGTCAGTGACTCCCCTTGGCTTTCAGACTCGCCCCAAACCCAGGCCAAGAATTTGCCAAGTGTACGTGTGTATTTCTGTAAGTGTGTATCCGCCGTTGGTGCAACTGGTGAATGAACGCATGTGCATATCATGTTTGTGTGTGTGAGGCCGTGTTAATAAATAAATTGAAAGAGGAGTTTTTAGAAGGCCAGCAATGCAAGTCAGCAGGTCCTTCGGATCACATCGTTCCAGTGCCAGTGACTCTGCTCAAAATGAAATAGGTGGCATTTGAACCAGTGTGACGTACACTCTGCAGCACTGGTGATGACAGCTTCTCATACTGGAATGAGTCTATAGCGGTAGAGCTATATCGGGGAAGTTTCACACTTAGAAACCCCTACGTTTACTTTTAAGTCTTATAACAAACCTAAGTACAGACTGAGAATAAACAGACTGTCAAGAGAAGTTAGGTTGAAATCAAGTCTGATGAAAATGTATTTAATTTTTACCAGAACTGTCTGTTTCTACTCAAACCTTTTTTAATCATTTATTATAGGTGATCTTAACCATAGAGAAAGATACAGTATCTACAGTAGAAGGCTGCTTTCATTTTCTTCACTAAAAGTGGACAGTTTCTGTGAGCGTTCTAAGTTTAAGAATCGTCACTGAGACCTGGACTTATGACATCACATGTACCAGTGCCTGTGAGCAACTGACACAAGTGTGATGTGACTATATTCCAGTGAGGGAGGAGGAACAGATGTCATTTTAAGATTTTCTAACAATATACACTATATTGCCAAAAGTATTCACTCATCTGCCTTCACACACAAATGAACTTGAGTGACACCCCATTCTTAATCCATAGAGTTTAATAGCTATAACAGCTTCAACTCTTCAGGGAAGACTTTCCACAAGGTTTAGGAGTGTGCCCATTGAATATTTTGACCGTCCTTCCAGAAGAATGTGAGGTCACACACTGATGTTGGATGAGAAGGACTGGCTCACAGTCTCCACTCTAATTCAACCTAAAGCTGTTCTGTCAGGTTGAGGTCAGGACTCTGTGCAGCCCAGTCAAGTTCTTCCACACCAAACTGCCTCATCCATGTCTTTGTGTACTGGTGTGCAGTCATGTTGGAACAGGAAGAGGCCATCCCCAAACTGTTCACACAAATTTGGGAACATGAAACTTTTCCTTTCACTGGAACTAAGGGGCCGAGCTCAACTCCTGAAAAACAACCCCTCACAATAATCCCCCCTCCACCAAACTTTACACTTGGCACAATGCAGTCAGACAAGTACTGTTCTCATGGCAACCGGCAAACCCAGACTCATCCATCAAATTGCCAGATGGAGAAGCGTGATTTGTCACTCCAGAGAACACATCTCCACTGCTCTAGAGTCCAGTAGTGGCATGTTTTACACCACTTTATCTGAGGCTTTGCACTCGCTGATGTAAGGCTTGGATGCAGCTGCTCAGCCATAAAACCCCATTCCATGAAGCTCTCTACACACTGTTCTTGAGCTAATCTGAAGACCACATAAAGTTTGGAGGTCTGTAGTGATTGACTTTTCAGAAAGTTGATGACCTTTGTGCAATATGTTCCTTAGCATCTACTGACACCACTATGGGACTTACATGGTGTTCCGCTTCATAGCTGTGTTACTGTCCTTTCAAATCACTTCCACTTTGTTATAACATCACTATCAGTTGACTGTGGAATATTTAGTAGTGAGGAAATTTCATGACTGGACTCGTTGAACAGGTATCATCCTATCACAATGCCACATTTGAATTCACTGATTTCCTGAGAGTGACCCATTTTTTCACAAATGTTTGTAGAAGCAGTGTGAGCCTAGGTGCTTGGTTTGATACACCTGTGGCCATTGAGGTGAGTGAAACACCTCAATTCAATTATTTGGATGGGTGAGTGAATACTTTTGGCAATATACTCTATCTTTCAACTTGTGAAAATAGTGAAATATACTCTATAACAAATGCTGAGCGTTTTGGATGGTGGATTCAATCTCCCAGGTGAGGGAGCCAACGGCACAGGTAGGGGGTTGAATAGTGCAGGTCTCTGAGGTGAATTGTCAGGAGAGAGCATCAGGTTTGAGGTTGTGGGAGACGGGCCTGTAGACGGCAAAGTTGAAAGAACAGTTGAAAGAGAAGAACAATGCCCACTTGGCTTTGCATGCATTGAACTGCTTGCCAGTTCTGAGATAAGAGAGGTTTTTACAGTCTGTCCAGATGATGAATGGATGCTCGGCCACTTCCATTCCTCTAAGGCAAATTTGATGGCCAATAGCTCACAATCTCCAACGTTGTAGTTGCACTTTGTGGCTAATGGGCAACAAAAAAAAGTAGGCCCATGGCTGCATCTTACCCTCTTTTTGTTGGGACAAGATGGCACCAACACCGGAGTCTGGCTGGCTCGATTCCCCAGACTGTTTCAAGTTGAACTCATTTTTAACCCAGACAACTGTATGTCTCAAGATTTGAAAATATCAATAAAATGATTTTGTTTCCAATAGGAGAAAATTATCTTGGATTAGGTGGCTACTTCATCAATAGGCACACATTAGCAAATACACAAGAGGTCTTCTCCATGTCACCTGCAAAGCTAATCATTGCAAGAGACCCCTACTGGAATTCTGATCAAGTGATAACGGCTATTCTTAGTCAAAAAGTGATGCAGTAGGGTTGAGCTACATATGGCTTACAGCATACAGTTTGGTTTTCACTCATCAGCCAGTATGTATGGCAAAGATGTGAGGAGTGTGTGCAGCTGTATCTAATTAATAGTGTGAAAGTTTTTGCCTAATAGCGCCTAAGCTGTGTTTATACCATTCCCATTACACGCTCTGCAAGCGAGGAGAGTACACAGTCCCCTCACTCTGAGGTGTCTGAACCCAGGGCTTCCACTTCAGAAAGCAGATACCCCACTCAAGCTGTTTGCCAGTTCTTGCGTTTTGATAGCCACCAATTTTAGCCTGCTGTCATCTGAAGTTGATGTTCCTGTTTTTGCTGATAGGCAATGAAGTATGCAGCAAGACATGAAACGGGATCCCCCAGATCCGGAGGGCAGGGTTCTTTGGAATTACCTCTGCATGTCCCATCCCACGCCTCCCTCGGATTATCATTTCACTTCTTGATCAAGCCTTTCCCTTTTTTAGTAGATGTTGTCGTCCAAAATCCGGGCTGAAGGGGGGAGGGGCAACTGCAGAGGGATCAGTTCACAGGAGAACCACACGTGGGGTATTAATCAAAGGTGACTTCAAAGGTCTCAAAGTAAAGTTTTTATTGGTAACTTCATGTTTGTATCATTCTCTACTCAGACTGCAGCCACCAGGTTGATTGAGCTCCTGTTAGCTTCTCTTAGTTTATGTTTGTGTGCACATTCTCATAATGTTGAGCCCACTCAGAAAATTTCCACATATTACACAGGGGTCGAATCATCTATAGTATCTGAAACAAAGTGATTATAAACTAAATATGTGAGTTTCATCCTCATCTAGAAATCTGTCAACTTGTTTTTAAGGTGAATATGTCAAATACCCTCTGCCTTCACCTTCTCATGCGTTTTATAATTGTAAATTACACTGTGGGTTTTGAACAGGGTGGCACAACAGTCTTCACAATTTTTTTCTGTTTCATGCTACTTTAGACTAAAAATTCATAAAAATAAAAAGCTCAATGCATTTTCTTCATGGGACAGATGTTTAAGAGAGATAAAGCACTGCAAACTGACTTCCCAAGAGTGCATGCTTGTATGTTTTTGCAACATTTCATTTTTATACCTTCAGCAGGCAAATGGTTATTGACAAAGAGAAGACACACACATATATATATATATATATATATATATATATATATATATATATATATATATATATATATAGATTTATATAGAAAAATACTGTTATATAGACAGTTATATTATGTTGT
>VOQJ01016269.1:5485-21307 GCA_015052665.1 Apistogramma diplotaenia | reverse complement strand
AATTAAAAAAAGAAAAAAAACCAAATAAAATTAAAAAAAAAAAAAAAAAAAAGCACACACAGGCAAACAGTAAAATGTGTCATCAGCTCATTGCCTGATGCATAAACAGGTCACCTGAATTTAAAGGCTGTCTGCGGTAACACTGGTGACCTGCGGCTGCACTCTGTTCCTGTTCCAGCTGAAGAGCCAGGCTGCCCTCCTGTGGCGGTAGCGCTTAGACAGCAGCACATAGACCACTGGGTTAATGCAGGGGTGCAGGTACTGGAGCACAGTACAGATGAAGTAGAATATATCCCAAGCCTGTCCATAACGATACAGTCCCAGGTACACACACAGCTCCAGCACATAACCAGGCAGCCAGCACACAGAGAAGGTAGCTGCAGCCAAGAACACCATGACAGAAGCTCTGCGGGTGTTTTTGGCACTGGACACTGACATTACAGGACTCTTGTGGAGAAATAGAGCCAGGCGGACATAGTTGAATGCAATGACTAGCATTGGAACAAAGTAGTAAAGTACAAACTGGCTTAGGACCACTTGATAATGGTGCTCATGAATGGTTGGAAGGCAGAAGGAGAAATTTGTCAGGTTCGGGCCTATGCTCTTTTCGGTAGCAAACATTCGCAGAGGCAGGCTAATAAAGAAGCTGAGGGCCCAGACCAAGACAAACATAAGGATGACCAGATCCATGGTGGGAGGCTGGTATGGGTTGGTGATGATCATGGCTCGAGTCATGGACACAGCGCACAGCGAATAGGTGCTTGCTGCCAGACTGAAGGCTAGCAGGAACTGGTAAATCTTGCAGGAGATGTTACCTAGAGGCCAGGATTGACTTACAGCAGAGTACAGTGTGAAGGGGATGAGCAGGAGGGTTAACAAGTCAGCCAGAGCCATGCTGAGTAGAAGGATATCAAGGCGGTTCTTACGCAGCGTGTTGTGCTTGGCAAACAAAGAGAAGACCAGCAGGTTGGCACACAGCCCAATGCTCAGGATCACACCACAGGTACAGGCGAAGATTAGCTCATAGGTATTGGGAATAGCCATGTTATTATTGGGCTGACATCACCTGTCAGAAAAAAATGACATTTGGATATTTAGATCTGAAAGACAAAGGAATGATAGACTAATTTATTAATAGATTAATCTATATGAGTCTGCACAACATTAAAATACATGCCATGCATCTATCAAATGGCATCTGTAAGGCTTTTGTTGACCTGCAAGTGACAGAAAACTATGTTGTCATATAACTTCACCAAAACATATATGATGCAAGGCAGAGAGTAAACACACAGAACAACACTGTTATTTACTGAGGAACCAAATTTATTTACATAGACAGAACTGGGAGCCACTAAATAGCTACATGTTTACTAAAAATAATGCTTAACAAACAAATATGTTTCAACTCAGAAGTGATAGCACTGTAAAATGGCTTCAGATTCATCATTTTTACATACTCACCATCGTCCCTCCATTATCCTCCAGCTCATGTCCATGAGTGAACTGTATTCATTATGTAAAATGGAAAAATTTACTGGTTTGAATCTTGTTAAAACAGACTGAAGAGAGATGTGAGAGCCTGTCGGGACACATTACAAAGTGTGATCGCTGAATGTGAAGGCAAGAAAGGCAAACATTACTTGGGCCAGATTGATTCTGGTTGACTAGGTTTAAAGAGAAATGGGCTCTGGTCACTCATGTAGAGAACAGTGTTGCACTGTACTGCACATTTGTTATTTCTGTTTAAGGGAATTTGTGTTTCTTTTGTTTGAAGATATTTGAAACCCTTTAGTCTTGTAGGTTTTATGACATTTTGTCAGTTCAAGTTGACATTGTGCCAGTTGCACTATGTTTTATGTGTGTGGATGAACTGATTTGATAGTCAAATGTAACTGTTACCTCACAAAACACAAAAATTCACATGCTTATTCTTACTAAATTTTGCACCAGTGATCAAATGCTAAAATAATAAAAAAAATTTGCATACAAAAGGTCAAAGGTCAACTACTCTACCCTATAATGTGCAAAACACTAGACTATAACTAAGGAACAGAAGCAAAGATTGATTGGTGTTTTTTACGTTTCATAATTTGGTGCAGCCATAAACTGTATGCTGTAACAACAAATTAAGATTAGCATTAGCTTAATTATGCTAAAATTGTAAAACGAACACATTTTGCTTAAAATAGGTTGTATAGTTTAATGCACTGAACAGCAGAGATGCATATGCGACACTCTGCACATGGGAGGACAGATGAGGGAGACACTGTGCAGCTCATATTTACAGGTGTTTACACACAGTGATGAATAAAAGAACCGACTTTGATTAATGGAACAAGTGGATGCACATACTGTAAATTCACAGAAAATACAAATCTCACAGTTTTTCACTGGTACTTGCCTGTTGCATGCATTTGTGGATGTGTTTGGACCAAAAAGTGTGAAAAAAATCTCAAAACTCCACATCAAATGTAACCTGATTGGTGCATGTACGCCAATTTAAATATATGTACAGCATTTACAGCAAGCTTTTTGCAAGAATAAACTACGAGATGTGAATTTGAAATTAAAAATCTGTAAACTTTAAAAAAATAACTTGCAATCTGTATAAATGTATCAACATTTATACAGATTGTGAAACTAACATTTGTAAAATTGTTTTACATATGTTGAGATTTCTTGGTATTTGTGTGCACATTTGGTCTCAAAATTCTCACCATATTATGCCTTTTGCATATATAAACAACCACAACAGTCGAATGATGTGTTACAAAGGTTGGATAATTGTTTATCAGATATGAGGAGGAGCAGCAACAGCAGTTCAGAGAAATGCATGAATTTAAATGTGCTTACATCGCTTCATAGCTAGTCTTTAATGTATTAATGTGTATTGTTTTTTGATAGCATGATAATGCTAACTAGAAAGGTCAATTTAAGTGCTGCACATCTTCTGACTACGGGGATTTAATTCCTACTGTATAAATTATATTTTTAAATCAAAAACCCAAATTCTATAAGATGGCCAGTGAACAATGAAATAAAGGAGCCTGGTTCATTGATTTTGAGCTCTGTTCTTTCCCTTCTTTCGAGATATTAATGTTTCTCTACATTGTTTGATTTCTTCAGTGTGAGCTGCAGGCTTTATCAGGCGTTCTGCAGCTTTTATGACTCATTTTAGCTAATGGCCTTTGGTGTACACTGCTGCTCTTCGTTCAGGATATCGCTGACGTAGATGCATCTGCTAACCCCTTCGTTATCAGTGTCTGTGCCTTTTATTCAGTGGCTGTTAAAGTGCCACGTGTTCTCAAGTGGGACATTAACAGTTTCATTGTGTTCTGTTCATGCTGAAAGTCAACAATGCTTTTTTTTTCACACTGCTACCTTCAGCAGACATTTTAAAAGTCTCTGTTTTGATCCAAATGGTATACTTGTTACCCTTTTTTTTATCTTAATATCAGCCTTTGTTCTGTCAAAAGACAGTTTTACGTTTTAGATGTAAAATGATACTCTGTGCTTACTGCCAGCTTTAAGAGCAGTTCATACACTCCTCATACTGGGTTGGAACCCCTTTTGCTTTGCGAAACTGCCTTAGTTTTCCCTGGTAGGATTCAAAAAGATGCTTCTCTGGAATTTTGGTCAATATCAACATGATAATATTACACAGTTGCTACATATCAGTGATGTGAATATCCTGATCCACCACATTCAAAAGGTGCGCTACTGGATTGAGATCTGGTACAGTGAACTCACTGTCATATTCAAGAAACATGAATGAGTTGATTTGAGCTTTAGGACATGGCCCATCACCCTGCTGCAAGCAGCCATCAGAAGATGGGCACACTGTGGCCATGAAGGGATGGACATGATCAGCAACAACACTCGGGTAGGTTGTGGCTTGGTACTAGGGGGCTCAAGGGGTGTCAAGAAAATATTTCCCACAGCTTTAAACCATCACCAGCCGGGAAGGATCCATTACCGTCCTTACCATCCAAATACTGTGGCCGAAATTGAGACTCAGCAGACCAGGCAACATTTTTCAAATATTCTATTGTCCAATTTTGGTGAACCTGTGCAAACTGTAGCCTCGATTTCCTCTTCTTCGCTGACAGGGGCAGCTGGCGTGATCTTCTACTGCCGCAGATCATCTGTTTCGAAGTTTGATGTGTTGTGTTGTTTTTTTCATCCATCCATTTTCTTCCACTTATGCAATTCATGGTCAGAGGCTATCCCAGCCACCATAGGGCGAGAGGACCAGAGAGACAGACATCCATTAACCCTCAGATTCATACCTATGGGCAATTTAGAATCACCAGCTAACTCAACCCCTGTCATATTACACGTGTGGTTATTTGTGTCTTCATCAGATTGGAGCAGTCTGGCTATTCTCTGATCTCTGGCATCAATAAAGCATTTCCACCCAGAGATCTGCCACTCACTGGATCTTTTTCTCTTTTTCTGGACCCTTCTCTGTAAAGCCTAGACATGTTTGCTTGTGCTTTGTTTTGGTTCTTTGACATTCACCCCTTCTAAAGAGAAACCAAGTTATGAATTCAACAATGGTTTTGGAAAATTGTTAGTCTCCTGGTAATCTGCAATTCTATGCTAGTTTTCTCAGTACATGACTGCATGGCACAATTACTCAGTGAATCATGCTCCATTTGAGCTGCATATATCCTGTGAATAAAGACACCAAGAATCAAAAATCTCTCTAAGGACTACATATTTAATGTTTGAATAATTGGAAAATTATACAGTATGCCCTCAGTGCAAGTGCAGAACGTTGTGAGTCTGATAGCCCCGGATTCGGCCTATTGTAAAATAAAAATAAATTCAAATGTTAAATGATGGAAGTGGGTTTAATGAAGCATCTGATAAGTTATCAAAGGTGTGAAAGGAAAGCAGGACCATCATTAAAAAAAAACACTAAATCAAATCTCAACCACAAAAGAACATATACAGGATATAACTAAAGTGCATTATGGAATTTAGTCAGCAGCACTGAAATACATTCACAAAATAAATATACATTTTAAAGTAAAATAAATTATGAACCGATGTATTCATTGTTTGTCGCGTGTATGTCTGTAACAGTCAGCACATATGGAGCCAAACAAAAGCACATTGCTCAGTGTCTCATTATTTGGTGAAGTTATTCTGTGTGGGAGACAAATTATTCCTCCCGTGTTTTACTTGTGTACGTCTGAAACTACAAAATATTTCACTGCTTTGAAGTAAATCAGGGCTGCAAAGTTGTAAAGATTTTCCAAATAAATATGGACTAAGCAGGTGTCATCATGAAAGTCCAGGAAGTGTGAGATTGTTTTACAGCAAAAAATACGAACAACAATGCAAAATATGATACAAGCACAAAGCCAGGGTCGTAATATGACGTGACTGAGTCTGGCATAGTTTGAGTCTGTCAGGCCTCAGTCAGCCTGTGTCAGTGTCTTAGTGCAGTACCATTTAAAGGGTACTGGGTTATTTTGATTTTTGATTTTTAGGTACACGTCCTTCACGGCCCCTTTGTTATGACAGACCGTGCTCGCCTCCTCTTCTTGTCATTTTCTCTTCGCCGGCCCAACCTCACCTTTTTTTTCCTTTTGGTGGCAACTTTAAGCGGCTCCTTATAAGCCAAAGCTTTGTTGGTCTCCTGAGGGAGGTTGGGGCCCACTCTGTCCTCCCTGACACTGTCAGAGAGGTCTTTGGTGGCCCCTGAGGGCTTCTGGTGATTTCCACTGAAGGTTTGACTCGAGGTTCTGCTTTGCACAGGTGGTGCATGCTCATCAGCAGTGTGCACCTCCTCCAATAGCTCGTGTAGCCACATGCGGCGCGTGTACTCATGCATGGTGCGGCCCTTGTCGTGCATCAGCTGGGCGTGGCCTACTGACCTCTTCCTTACAGCAAAAAAGTGACAGAGTTAGATTACATTGTATTAAAAAACAAATGTGCTGAAAAAGCCACAAAAAGATTTCAGGACTATTATAAATATGTTTTAATCTTTGAGATATCTCCATTTATTCACTATTTTGTTCTAACTTGGGATTTTATTTGACATCTCTGTGCTGAGTAAATGGTTGGCTGGTAAAGTAAGGCTTCATGAAACCTCAATACAGTAGGTGGCAGCATAAACAAGTCTGAGAGTTGTCACTGATATGAGTTTAAGACCGAGGGAAAACCTCCTGTGCCTTAGTTTATATGCGTGTGTTTGCAGGTAAGCTATTGTCAAATATTTATAAGTAGAAAACTATTTTATTTCTTTGTTCATTTATTTATTTATTTATTAGGTTTTTAAAGTTATCGTGAAGGTAACTCACGTTCTGTTACTAAGTGCATCAACTGGTCTCCCATCAAGAGTCACCGGGGAGCAGAGCAAGAACACAGCCAGACTCCACTGATGAAGCACGACTATAGAGCACATCCTTGAGCCAGACATGTAAAGAACACAATAAAATTCATCAGCCTCTGTAAGGAGATATGTCACACTTGCTTTTATGGTTTAATCCTAAACCGTTTGCCTGTTTTTCAGTAATTTATTTAATCTGAAAACAGACACATCTCAAGGAACTGAGACCTTTCAGTCATTAAGCAGTCATTTGAAAGTATAAAAGTTGAAACTTACTTTTTTCCAGTGAAAATCCAAAAAAGAAAAAGTAAGCTCTGGTGTTGTTGCAAAAAATTAATAAAAACAAAAAACAAGAATGAAAATTAATCTGCCAAACACATTTTGACCCATTCAGAACTTGTGACCAGATCCATTGGTGTAGATGCAGCCTGGGGAAATCCCCTGCAAGTCGGCTCCATTCATTTGCCTCCCAACAGTGTGTCTTAAGCTATTTATTTCTTCCCAGTGTCCAAATAAAAGAGGGATAAAGATAGAAAGAACAGAAGCCCATCGGCTGCAGCGCCACAGCTCGGCTCAGTCCTGCAGTAATCTCATGTAGAGGAGCACTGAAGCATGATTTGTGGTGGTCAGAGCTGCAGAGCAGAGCTGAAGGCTCTGTGAGTGAGCCTGTGTGAGTCCGTCTGAGAACAGGCACTGAAAGAAAGTCAAACTCCTCTTTGGGTGAAGATGCATGCAGTACCTCAGCCCCTACCCATTAAGTCCAATGCTAACACCCTGCCCAACCTCCCAACCCTCACCTCTCTCTTACTCCCCCCAATCTTTCACTCACACCTGCTATGACATGAAGGTGGCACCGATGCAAAGTCCAGTCATGCAACAAACAGAATGAATGAATGAAAGCATATTTGATCAATTTCTATTGGATTTAGCTGCGCTTTCAAAATATAGTCTACTAATAATTCCTTCATTACGAGCTCAGAAATGACAGGTGTGCACCGGTGTAGGTAATCATGAGTTACCAAGCAGAAAGTGAATGGTATAAGGGGAGGGGCAGGGTTACTCCAAAGTAAACAGCCAGGCCTAACCACTTTCCCAGGGGAGAATGACCATAACCTCAGAAAAACCCAACCCACAGCCTCTCACTGCAGACCATTCAGTTCACCTCCACTCTGCCTCAGCAAACCAGCTCACCACTGAATGGTTACAGTGGGTTCTGAGGTATCGCTCATATACACCTAATAATGAGACTACTGAGGTTTGCATTATGCAGCTGTGTACAATTCCAGGTTAACTATGCATGTTTAGGTGCTTAACACAGTCTCGAGTGCCCAGTGATTTAATAAGTGCACATGTTAAAGCTTAGCACTGTCGTGTAAGAGTTGCCTCTGTGACTAAATGTGCATGTATTTTTAGTCTCACATTGACTGACAGAGCACCATGTCCCAAATGTGGAACCGTACGCAGCAGCAGGAGGGTGATCCTTTATATTAGAACATGCTTAATTAAATATTATTCAATATTATTCAATTATTATAAATATCGAAATAGCTACAATCTATTATATTTCTCCAGTCAGTGTTTGTAAAGTTGCAAGAAAGATGTGAAAATGGCAACAGTTGGTCAGTTTTTTAGACTACACCCCTGCTATGGTAGTCAATAATGTTTTGTTTTTATTCAGCTAAATAAAACTGCTCTTTTCTCAAATTTTGTCACTTTTTTGATCTTTAGTCCCGCAGGTAGTCAGAAGGGATGCACTGATCCATTTGGCAATAGTACTGATTCAGAACGCTAGATCAGGTACGCGTGACAGTGAGCTGATGGTGCTCTGTGTTTATTACAACACACATCAACAGCTGCTAGCAGGAGAGCTAACATGGTGTGGGGGACATTAACAGCAATGGGTCAGTCATTTGGAGGTTCACGCTGCTATGACAACAACTTTAATTTGTTTGGTGTAACATTAGTTGGGAAGCTTTGACTGCACATGTGGTAATGTTTTGTTGCCGCCTCCATTAATATCATATCACCTGTGTCACCTACAGGTATGTCTTCTTTGTCTTGTGCTTAGTTTTACTCCTCTGTCTCATTGTCTTGTCTACAACTGTCTAGTTTGCCGCCGCTGTCTCCACTTCCCTCATCACCTCAGGTCGATAAATATTCCTGTCTTCCCCTCAGCCTTCATCGCAATATCTGAGTTTCCCAGTGTGGTCCCCTCTATGTTAAATACAGCTTTTGGACTTTGTGTTTTTGATACTTGCTTTTTGTTTTATCATTCTGTCTGTTTCCTGTGTTTTGCATCCTTTACATTACTTTAAGTGCACACAGTAGAACATCAACTGTCTGACTAACTGCCTTACAGTTTGTACCTGACTCCAGATTTTGTCTTGTTTTTCTTAAATATCTTATAAGTTGCTGAGACTGCCAAGTTGCTTTATTGCTGAATGTTGTCACTCCTTATATAATTTTATTTTACTGGATTTTCTAAAACCCAACAGTATGCCTGTAGCTTGTTTCATACAAAATTAATCAGTGCTTATTCACACCATTTAAATTTGTCTTTTTTTTTTACTAAGCGAAAAAAAATGCAGTGTAATGTACACCATGAACAGACTCTGCAAATGTTAGTCTATTAATATTTACATGTTATTTCTAAGACAGTGAAAACAGTTTATTCAAAATCCTAAGTCATTTATGTGGTTACTGTACCATACTGTTTTACTGGATGGAATAACTGGCATTTCTCCTCGTGAATAAGAACCATAAATAATTTCACTGCAGTGATGATTAGTAGAATCACTTCAGGCCAGTCTGGAGACCAGTTGGTGGTAAATTACTTAATAGAGGGTTCTGTATTTTACAAGCAGTCATGATTCAATTCAGCAAGGTGTCCAGAAAGGGTTTGGGGCTAGGACAAATATATGGCAGACCCCCCCTGCTGTCTTCCAAATTCAGCTTTCTTCTCTTTCCAGTGAGTCTGCCCCAAATGTCCAACACTTAAACATTCGGTAGGGAAAAAAATACCTCATCTGATTCCATTCTGCAAAGACTTTACCTACAAAAAATATGAAAAAAATCCCATTTCCTGGCAGACAGCAGCGCATGGAATGGGAGCCAGGAAAGCTGCTTTTGATTCATGCTAAATTGCACTCTCAACACAGAACAGTATTCCTGTCGGTTTTTCATCCTTTTTACGTTGCCCCTAGTTCACACTGACACATACAGAATATATCCACACCCACCCACCCACCCTGTTTTCAAAGAATGTGGACCCAACTGGCATATACATGATCTGCTTTCAGAGAAACACCCTAATTTCATGCTTAAATTGAGAGTTCAGCATCTATTTTTAGATGCGTTGTACCCATTCCCTGCATTGACCCACCCTGTTATGTCATAAATCCTGGCTCAAGATGGAATCGCAGTTCCTGCTTTTGTTGTGGAGTTGCATTCAGAGTCACCACGTCCAGCATCCTCTATTTCAAAGCTCCTCTTTAACTCTGAATGCTGTTTGTTCTTTAAAACATTTTAGTAGAAAGAAAAAAGAACATCTTTTAACATCTGGAGTTTTGTATAAGGTTGTTGACAAACTTATACAAAACTCCAGAACAAAAACCTGAAATTTTAATGTGCATTTGATAATGGCTCCTTTATTATGCAGTTGGGGCTTTGATCGTTTGGCCATTTGTTCACATGAGAACTTCAGGTTTGTTATGCTGGAAAACCTCACTTGAAGAATGACTTTTGCAGAGTTACTTTTCCCTCTAAATGGTTTTTTAACGGCGAGTTTCTGCATGGGCCATTTCAGTTAGTTCATTCAAGGTATGCTTCATAATGTTGTATTGTGGGAAGTTGGAAGAATTTTCTGCAGATCATTCACACCTACTAATCATAACTGTCATCCAGGGAATGATCTTTATACCTTTTTACCTTCAGCTGTTTCCATCAGATTGGCTACAGAGGCTCATTTTTATTCTTAAATGCTCCTGAGACAAAATTTAAAATTGATCCACTGTGTTTCCTTTTCGTTTGGTGGTTTATTGATGCTTAAATCGTTACTCACTTAAGAACAGGTTTCATGTATCAAGCACATACTTTAGTGAATGACGTGAAATCTGCAGTGAGGATAAAAAGCTTTTTTTTATTCAAAGTCATGAAAAACATTTTATTTTTAAATGTAGTTACAATGTGATGGTAATTTATTTGGGTACTATCATCCCCATATGCTGTATTATTTATGTACTGTATGATTACGATATTTTGATAATATGAGCATTAAATTGACCAAATACTTGACTACATGATACTTAACAAAAAAACTAACTAACAAAAAAGCATATGTTTTGAGCTTTGCCTAAACTATAACTTTGATTTACTTTCTTTTTAGTTATAATGATCACTTTTTAGATTTTATGAAGCAACTATGGTCAGACTTTGGACATTCTTACAGCTTCCAAAATATTTGCAATCCAAAAGAGGTTCAAACGGACTTGAAGACAGTCAGAATAAAAAACAATAGTGACGTATTACAGCTGAAAACAATCAGCAAGTTTAAGCTAAAGTTTACCTGCAATTTGTTGTCAGCTTCAACATTCATGATTTTCATTTTACTTTGGCCCTCAGATATCCCATAGATATGTTTTGGTGAACCTGCGTGGACTTCAAATGGGTGGCAATGAGTGAAAAGTAATGTAGCATTTGGAACTATATAAACATGCCTGAGTGGTGGAGATTTAAAGCCTTGTCATCTCATTAAAGAATTGAAATGACAGCACTTCTGGTCCTGGAAAATGTTGAATTAATACTGTTTAAAGCAAGAATGTCAAATACAAACCCAAATGCAAAAAGGTTTGGGCGCTCTGTCAAATGTAACTAAAAACAGAACGCAGTGATTTACAAATGTCATAAATACATATTTTATTCACAATAGAACATAGAAAACATGCCAAATGTTAGAACCGAGGGGGAAAATAAGGTCAGTTTGAATTTGATGGCAGCAACGTGTCTTAGAAAAGTTGAGATGGGGGCAACAAAAGGCTGGAAAAGAAAATTGTACTAAAAAGAAACAGGTGGAGGAACATTTTACAACTAATTAGAATAACTGGCAACAGGTTGATTGTATGAAAAGAGCATCTTAGTTCCTCTAAAGTTCACCAATCAATATCTCATCATTAACAGTACATAATATCAACATAAGATTCTGAGAATCTGCAGAAATCTCTGTGCACAAGGAACAAGGTGGAAAATCATTCTTAGATTCTCCTCCAGAAAGCACTGCATTAAAAACAGGTATGATTCTGTCATGGAGATCCCTGCATGGGCTCAGGAACACTTCCAGAAATGCCTTGGATATTTCAGCAAGACAATACGATAATAGTATTACAGTCTACTGTAATAGACACTACTGTATCTATTACCAAAGCATGACTTCATAGTAGAAGAGTCTGGATGCTGAACTGGGCTGCCTGCAGTCCAGACCTTACATAAACTGAAAACATTTGGAGAATCATGAAATGAAAAAAAAAACAAAACAAAAGACAAAGAGGACCCAGCATATCTTTGTAATTATATTAAACTGAAAGTTTATAAAGGTCTGTTCATTGTTGTGCTAAAGGGTAATTCAGTAAATGCAAACATTTTAAAAATACACTTTTGTTTGTATGCAATTGTTGGGCCACCATACACATGCACTAAAATTAGTTAGAAGACCAACATCCACTGCTTCACAATCAAAACATTTAGAAACTACAAGCTCCATAAACTAAAAGCTTCTAAATGCTACATTATCCCGGTCAGGGTCACAGAGCCTATCCCAGCTGACATAGGGCGAGAGGCAGAGTACACCCTGTGCAGGTCGCCAGCCTGTCGAAGGGCCAACAGGGAGAGAGATGCAACCATGTAAATGAATCTGAAAGTGCAATAACCATATTTAAGGAAGTAATTCCATTAATATGGTAGGGCACCAACATTTGGTGCCATTGTATAATATGTACAGTATGTTGTTGCTTTTTCCAGCATTGCAGTTTGTAGATGGTCCGTACACACGTATTTCACAGCCAGCCCCACATGGCGAATTGAACACGAACGATCAAGAATTTCTTAGACCGATACTGATATCTGCTGATATAAAAATCAGACGATATTTCTTTTTTTGTTCAGTCACACAAAAAAATAACAGATTTCCCAAATAACTGCTATATGTAGTAATTTATGAATGATTTCCAAGATAATATAGCAGTGCTGTTTAAAAATAATTGTTTTATCATTGCAACAAGTTGTGAATTACTCATTTATACTCATGCAACATTCTTCTCTATTCGAATCAGCTGGTGTTTGTGTTTGGGAAGTTGCAGCAAGCCCCAAGAACTATGACAGCTCAACACTCACAACATTTCTTCTTTACTTTTTAATATTTTGATTTGCCAGCCATTATAAATGCCAATGTAGATATATCATCAAAGAGACAGTATCAAGGTCTTAAGGTTGTGTTCTTGTTTTGTTTTGTTGAAAAAAAAGCTATCAGTTGTGTGTGTGTTAATGATATGATTTGGAAAGGGTGCTGTTGATCTTTGAATAACATTTCGTTCTTGATTGTGTTCAAATATGAGGGTTTTTTTCCAACGTACTATTAAAATTGAAGCAATATCGCACAGTGACTTTTAAAAATGGGGATGGCAGTGCCGCAGTAGATGGGTGCTTGCCTTGCAACTGGAGGATCGCTGGTTCAATTCCCCATCTGAGTTCATACTGTCGTTGTGTCCCTGGGCAAGACACTTAACCCACACGAGAAACAAGTGGCGGCGCACTCAGAAACAGCGCAGCAGCTCATGGCTCTCCTCGTAACTCACTGTACTTTGTATGATGACAATAAAAGCTCTTCTTCTTCATAAATTGGAGGAAAATTTTGACTTTTTCCATATTTTAACCCACACCCTCACCCAGTCCCTGGTAGGCTTTGGTTATTGTTGTGTTGTTGTTGTTGTTGTTGTTGTTGTTGTTGTTGTTGTTGTTGTTGTTGTTGTTGTTGTTGTTTTGGCTGTTTGCTTGTTTTGTGGCCCAAATGTATCATTGTAGAATTTTTATTATTTTTAAATGTTCTATAAATTTGGTGAATTTGACCCAAAATAAGATTCTTAAATGCTTTTTCATCCCCACATTATACGCATAGAGTTTCACTACAATAAGGCTTAGTTTATGGCTCATTCTATTGTGCCAACGTGATCAATGTCTCTATTTATTTCACATTACAGAAAAGTACCTTACCTCTATCTTCACTATGATATCCATTTGTTATATCTGTCATGTCATACTGCGTATTACCTTCTCATGACTCTCAGTTGTGCATTTGTGTCAGTGTATCGGCATAATTTGCTTGTTGATTTCCCATTTTGGCTGTAATAGAGCACAAGATTTCTCCTTGGAGGGAAGGAATGTGGGGTAATCATCATTTTTGGCACTGCAGAATTCACCCGTAGTTTAATATGTATATTCCAGATTTGTTGTCATGTCTCTACCTCAGAATGCACCTTAACATATTTTCAAAAATTGCATAATGCTGAAAATGTCTCAAGTCTTTCTGTGTAGAGGTTGCATGTCTTCCCCATGACTGCGTGGCTTCTTTCCAGGTGCTCCAGCTTCCTCCCTCAGGCAAAGACATGCAGGAGGTTAGATTAATTGCTGATTATGATTGACATCCTATGCAGGGTGCTCCCTGCCTTTCACACAATGACAGCTGGGATAGGTTCCATTTATTTGTTGTCAGTCACTGAAGAAAATGGAGCCCAACAATTCTGTGAATGGAGCTCGAAGTGTTAAACACAGTTTTTCACGCCTTCATCACCACTGTATAACATATATCAATTCACAGCTTTTAGATTTGTTTCCAGCTGCAAATACAGACTTTCACCTACAATGCACAATGGCCTGTTCAGTCAGAATGTCACAGAAGGGTCACTGCTCCCCACTTTAAGAGGCGTACATCCTGAACATTACCTAATTCCTGCTCAGGGTTACCCAAACATGGCCTCCCCCGACATGCATTTATTTGATCTGCAAGTAGCTGCAAGATTTGCCTGTTTCTGTTTCTGCTGCTTGATATATGATAATCCTTCTCAGGTAATGCTTTGGGGCCAATTTCTTATTTACAACTACTTTTTTTAAAATGTTAACCATAAATGTCAAGCTCCTGGAGACAGTGAGTCGGGGAGGTCCTGCCAGAACAAAAGCATGTTGTCCAGATTCAGTCTAGAGCATAGGTGCCTTAAATCATTATTTTTTAGACAGGAAATATCTGCCATTGCACATTTTGCCTGTAAAATGTATTTTTAAGATGAAATGATTCCTGCTTGGCTCGGCTGAATTGTTCTTACATTCATCTATTCGAAGTTAGAGCTTGTAACTTAAAATCTTGTTCATCTTATGAATAATCCATGCCGGATCGGGGCTTACTTAGACTGGGATTCAGAGTGATTCGAAAGGGAAGAAAACAAGTCCAGAAAATCTTTGACCTGGCCTTCTGCAGAGCCCACCACATTAGCATTTTTCTCTTGGCAGATGTTAATGGTGAGGTGCCTGACTCTCTGCAGTAGCCCTGTGCTCAAGGCTCTAGGGAAAAGGGGTGGGCTTCTTACTCCTTACTCACCCCCCACCCCAAACCCAAACCACAATCTGCTCAATGTCTGATGCCCCCCTCTCATCTGACCTCAGAGGCAGCTCCCAGGCCAGTTGGACGTGGCTTGAAACCCCACAGGGCCACCACCAGTGACCACTACCACCCTCCTGTCCCTGACCTATCACCCAAAACATTACCATAAACTGCTGCCCTGCTGCCAAGCAACACACGCAGCTGTGCTCAGTTATACTCTGCATTGCTTGTCCATGTAAAGATAGCTCTGTCTGAGGGCAGAAAGTGGAGCTGGTGGATCGCTCTCGGTTATAATGGCATTATACACGCGACGTAAAACCTACTGTGGTGTTTTACGTTTTGTGGCTTGGGGCATTGCCCATGGAACGCGCCCCTGCCCGCTGCATCAACTACTGTGCAATATTTGAGGCTGATGAAAAATGTGCCCGCCAGTGTGTGAACCATTTTATAACATGCCACAAGCCAGCGTGCCCCACGTCCTTTACTCACTTGACAAATCATGCTGTTTCGCATTGCCTCAGCCCCTGAGAAAATTGAAGAATCAATAGAGGTCTGATGAAGAAGACCACACACACATGGTGTTACGGTAATGACGGGCTGAGTCTGTTTGTTTGCACAAGCGAAGAGCAGGCTCAAATCATTAATGAGTGCTTTGCGTCCAGCGTGTAACCACAGCTAAGCCAGTGGGTCAACAAGGTAGGCCAGACTAACCACTGTGTGTGTGTGTGTGTGTGTGTGTGTGTGTGTGTGTGTGTGTGTGTGTGTGTGTGTGTGTGTGTGTGTGTGTGGGGTTTTTGTTTTTGTGGGGTGGGGGTGTGGTGTTTTTTTTTTTTTT
>VOQJ01016268.1:25532-46696 GCA_015052665.1 Apistogramma diplotaenia | reverse complement strand
GGACGGACAAAAACAAAAAAAAACACATATTGTTATATATATATATATATATATATATATATATATATATATATATATATATATACACAATCACCCCTAATATAATGACGCAGGAAGAGGGTCTACAGCTCGAGTACTTGAGTGGAAGAACTGTGCATTGAACCAAAGGCACTTTTTACCTTTAAAATACTATAACCTACTGGAATTCACTCAGTGGAGGCAAAAGCCTAGTTTTTTCCATTCTGATAGTTCTATAGGCAAAATGCCACACGTCTGTCCAGCTTTTAATTTTCTATTGTATCTCGGAATGAAGATTCACGAGGACTTACTTCATCAAAATGTCAAAACTGTATTTCTCACTAGCATCGTTAAATTTCACATTTAACCTGAGCTTCACGTGCATGCCGAGCATTTCCTGTTAAACCACAGTGGCGTTGTAGGTTGGTGCTTGCCTTGCAACCGGAAGGTTGCTGGTTCGAGTCCCCATCTGAGCACATGCTGTCCTGTGTCCATGGGCAAGACACTTAACCCCATGTTGCCTAGTGTGAATGTGGTTGTGTGACTGGTGACGGTGGTGGTCAGAGGTGCAAAACGGGCAGCCACGCCTCTGTCAGACTGCCCCAGGGCAGCTGTGGCTACAGTAGTAGCTTACCACCACCAAGTGTGACTGTGAAGTGAATGAATGATGCACGAAATTGTAAGCACTTTGAGTTCTCTGTTAAGAGAAATAAAGCGCTATAGAAGACTAATGCATTATTATTATTATTACCTTTCATGCTCTATCTCCAACACTCTTTTTCCTATCATGTCTTCCTCTCTACTTATCTTGAAAAGATGGCTGCTTGGGAGTTTGTGCGTTTTTTTTTTCTTTTTTAACTAAACTTGACTAATTGAGCAAGTCAAAGAAGAATGATATGAAGGGGCTACAGAGAGAAACCAGACCCCTCCGATGGTCAAAAAACACAAAGTGTGATAGAGACATCAGTTGGTCGGCTCTGCTGTCGGGTCTTTCTTGCTGTGCAAAACAAGTTCTATTTGTGGTTAAAAAGAGGCCATGGAAAACAGGGACATCTGGTCACCATACTATAACAAAAGAGAGGCTAAGAGTACTGGGTGTTTGTGTCTAAAATCTACAGGCATCTACCATCGACTGGAAAGACAAAAGAAGAAAAAAAGTCAGTTATTTGATCAACCACAGCTAACAGACAACGAGAACTTCCACACTGTGTTCAGAGTGTCAGTGGTCAAAAACCTCAAATGCGTCTCTCCATCTACTCCACAGTTGGAACAAGATGTGAACAATTACAGCAAATAAATAATTTCCCTCCTAGAATATTTGAAGAAAGATTTGAGGCAGAAGATGAGTTTTTTTATTTTAGTCTCTTCTATGTGGACTCCACTGAGCTGGCTTCGATCACTGTGGAGAAAAAAAAAGTGGAATACTGCATTTTGCTATTAGACTGTGATTTGAATTGTTTTAAAAAAAAAACTAAATGAAACCATCAAAGCAACGAATGGCACTAATTATCTCTGCTGTTTAACATCAGACAAACAAACAAACACTGCAAATATTAAATGTGTTCTCTATGGGTTCGATTGAGCCCCATTTATTTTAAGTCCTGCTGGAATTTGATTTGTGGCTGTGAACACCCATGCTGTGCATCAGATAACCAACAGATGCTTAGTGGCATCTAAACCAGTAAAGACAAACTTAATGGTATAGTCACTCAACCTACCATGAGGGGGAAGGGACCCAAAAAAACAATAAGCTGGGAAAAGCATCATAAAATGCTAAGCTTTGAAAACAGATAATTAGATCAGTGACAACAGAGCACAGCAATAGTGTCAGCAGGGATGGAAATGACTCCATTGCATCTGACAATAGCACAATGTGCGTGTCTGATAGGCATGTATCATATTCAGTGATTGACTCCGATTTCACATCATGAGAGCTGTTAATATGAATAACAATGCCAGGATAAAGAAGTTTATTGTTCAATAAATCACAGAATTTTTTTTGCCAAGTCTCTCCCTGAGTCATTAGATCTTCTCTCTCTGTCACAAATGATCACTGACTGAACAGCACAGTGAAAAACCAAAGTCCTGTCAGTGCTTCATTAGGCTGCTCATTAGGAAGCTGGCTCGTACATCGAAAGATTCTCCATGGCTGACCATTTGAGTCAAAGCTAAGTCATCTCTCTTGCTCTTTCTTGCAAGGCTGAGGGCTCGAGGTCAGTAGGATCCGTCATTATTAGTTCCATTAAATTTTCTCTGACTGGTTTGGCTCTAACGACCCAATCCTGGGGTCAACCACCCTCAGGCCATGTCTGCATATCTCTCCTCCGAGATGCAACTTTGCATTGTATTGATGCCGTAAATGACTTCCTTTCGTTTTCTTACATGACTGTTGCCTCCAAGCGTCTGACACTATAACTGGAACTGAATGACGCACTTTGACCATTGTTCACTTGTTTTCTGTTCATGGTGCTGAACTCCATTCACTGAGCTAAGCTACAATAAAAGCATGTGATTCCTTGAGTGAAAATCAAACATTACTGCAGAACACATCACTTACAAGAGATTAAACACACCTGTCATTTATGTCTTTCAGTTGATCATTCGATTCCACAGATTACAGGTGATAATGCCCAAGAAAAGGTTTCCTAGAGTTTGACTCCTGCCTGCCTCTCTCCAAATCTTACTTTAAAGATCTTTCACTTTTGAATGCACACCTGATACCTTTTTTGTAGTTCTTTGAAAGCGTGCTGCCTCAAAACAAAAGTACCAGTCTCTTTTTGTTCACATGCATTGTTTGGTGAGCCTTCTCAATATACAGTACAATTTAAGCCTTAGTGCGTCTCGAGAAAGTGCCTACAAGTTTCTAAACTCTATTGGAGACAAGGAAGTCATACTTCCAAAAGACAGTTCATGATGAGGGCAGAAGGGATTTTGCTGAAGATTTGAAATGAATGTGAAAGCCATATGAGTCACAATATACTCAAGTAGGTCAGTAATTTGAAAGAAGACATACTGAACAGTTATGTGAAAAATAGGTGTAGAAAAAAAAGGGTTAGATAGGAACTGAAGTAAATCAGGTAAACAAAGACGAAACTCCAGAATTGTGAATGATCAAATGGGGAAATTCAATTCAATTCAATTTTATTTATACAGCGCCAAATCACAACAAATAGTCGCCTCAAGGCGCTTCTTATTGTAAGTTAAAGACCTTAGAATAATTACAAAGTAAACCCAACAATCAAAAGGACCCCCTATGAGCAAGCACTTGGTGACAGTGGAAAGGAAAAACTCCCTTTTAACAGGAAACACCAAACATCACCAACAATGCTTCCTATGGATATGTAAAACAAACATTTCAGGAGGAGGGTGATAAAAAAAGATAAGTATGCACAAGGCGAACGGGAGGTGTTGATGCAGTTAACAGGTAGGATCAGAGATGATGGAGGATTGTGGGTGATTAATGTCCCAAACACTACAGACTGACCAAACCCTTCCTTTACGGCGCCTTAAATGCTGTGTATTTCATTAAAATAAGGCCTTTCAATGAGCACAAAACAAAAGCAATTCATCATTTTTAAACATGCATTCCTGTGGACACAGTTCAGCACAAGTGGTTTCAACCATTCTAAGGAGGTTACTGCAATAGTCATATAAACTGAAATGTTTTTCAAAAGTCCATTATAAATTAAATAACACTGAAAAGCCAAGTCCCCAATCATACTGAATTGGTTTTTCACACTTAAATGGCGCTATTGAATAACAGAATAAAGAACTATAGCAGTGTTATTTGTGGGCTCATTTGGTGTTTTGTATTTTCCTAACTTAATCTGTCTTTTTCCTTCACAGTGTGTTAATGCACTTCCTAACATAATAAGCGTATATTCATTCTATAATTACTGGGTGCAACAAACACTATCAATAAACTTGAAAGGGTCAGCTTCCACATACACAAAAGTACAAAGACATGGACAAAAACACACACACACACACACACTGAAGCGTGAGTGAACAAACACACACTGGGAGCTCAAAGTTTAAACAGCTTTCATACTGTACAATCACTGAAGAGAAAAGGAAAACAGCACCTTCGTTTACATTTAAGGCTGTGTGGGAAGAGAAAATGATCACAGAAGCCACAAAATATATCAATCCAGTCACTATTTCTCTTCATTGTTTGAGATATCTAAACAGTGGAAAAAAATAGCCTTGACTAATACTTGAAAGCAATAGTACAAATGAGGTAAGAAGTAAATTCATATTGATACTTCTCACATGAGTGATCGGCTCAGTTGCCAAATGATGAGTTAGTGATTTGTTATTAGGAGTTTACTGCTATTTGACTGGAGCTTATTATCCTGGCGGCGTACTATATTTATCATCAAGTGGAGTCACCTCTTAAAAACCATAAAGCACTCACAAAATTGATTATTTAATAAAGCTGTGACACACAGATTTTAAATGACCCCCTGATGCAGAAGGCTTGAAGAAGAAAAAAATTCAATTATTAACTGTTGACAATTGGTTAAAATGATACAACATGAAGCTGGAATTCCCAGTGCCCTGAGACCAAACAAACAACAAGGTTAAGACGAAGGGAAATCTGGACAATGGAAGACAAAATAAGCTTAGTAGCTACAGTATGTTATCTTTCATGCAAAGTCTTGTGATGTTAAAGGATCATCTTAGTGTTTACATCTCTCATGAAATCTAAATCTAAAACAGAAAAAGTGCCAATTTAGAAATAATCAATAAGGAAATAACAATCAACAATACATACTTTATAAACTGAATAGTAGGGTCTGGGTTACTAGCACAGCTCGACTTTCACACACTTACATTGTGTATAAGTAACAACAGGTGGGAGGTACTAGCCATTAGTTTGCTGTCACCACCTTCAAAGCACAGCTATGTTTCATGTGGTTACAGTGGGAAAGAAAGAGATTCCTTTGGAACACTTGGAAACACTTGGTAATACAGAATAGAGCTGTCACTGACAAACCTGCTGGACACTGCTGTACACCAGGAATAGAATCAAACTCCTACCTCTACCTCATACAAATAGCAGCTGTTAAATTAAGAATGAGTCCAGACTAAGGTTGAAAAAAGCCATCCCTTGTAAAAACCTGACTGCTGCAGGGGACGAGGGTTAAAGGAGGGTGTCAGGGTTAGGATTGGGTGGGTTGCAGTGCTGTGGAAAAGAGACATGGTGCAGCATCCACTTGTGTTGGTGAGGTGTATACAATACATTTTTAATACATCACAGGGAAAATTATGCTGAACTCCCGCACCCCTTCTGTTATCTGACTATGGTCCCATTATGAGTTAAGTATTCCAATAAGATTGAGTACGGACAAATGGAAATGGACAAAATGGACTGCAGAGAAAAGGGGCAGAAACAGCGTGGAATAAGTGGCAGGGTTTGAAGGAGGGGGGAGGAGATGTGTGGTCTGTCAGCTGGTTACTGTGTGGGGAGTGTAATCAGAGGGAGGGAGAGGAGCATCATTATTCAGAGTGAGAAGCTGGCAGAGAGATGTTGAGAGTTAAACCAGATGATGGAGGAGCCTATGATTCCCCTACTCCCCTCTACTGCTGCCCCCAAGTCCACCCCAGTTAAACCCTGAATTTGGAGTTGAGAGACGAGGAGTGCGCAGCAGCAGGCACAGTGCTACCCATCACTATCGCTATGGGGAACATGGTGCTGCATTTACTCTTAAATCAGAACATGGCAGGGGGTTGAGTGAGCTCACTGGTTTGTGTGTGTGTGTGTGTGTTATTGTCCAATGTGCAAAGAGAAGATCAGTTGTGCACTGATCTTTTTTATTTTTATGGTTATTTTCTATAAACTGTTTGGATTAATTACACATTTAACCTATAAAATTCTAGAAAAATAGAAATGGTAAGCATATAACTCATTGGCATTTTGATAATCAAATTTCATTTTTTATAAATATTGAATTCAAAAGCATATAGATACAATCACAGGAAAAAGAAAGAGTGCCATATTTCAATATATCAGGGCATTAAAAACCAAAAAACCAAAACTAAAACACCTGGTCCTTAGCAGATCTTAAAATGATTCAAATACAACCTGAGATGAGCAACAGCATATGACTGACTTCACGTTATTATTTTCTCACGTTGTTGTAGAGGAATTCTGTCCCTGGAATTCTTAATGTTGCTTCGGTTCATTAAGGTTTCTGGGCGTTTGTTTATGCACAGCTTTCTTAAGGTCCCACCTCAGAATTTCAATCAGACTCATTGACTGGACAACTGCAACTCTTTTCTTTTTCAGCCATTCTGTTGGAGATTTGCTGGTGTGCTTGGGATCATTGTCCATTTGCACAACTGAATAGGAGCAATGTTGGACAAAAGGCCTGACATTTGGCTCCAGAATACTTTGGTATACAGATAAATTCATGGTTGACTCAGTGACTACAAGATGACCAAACGGCAAAACAAGCAAAGTGCTTGACAGCTGGTATGAGAGGCTGTTTCTGATTTACTGTGTTTGGAATTCAGCAAACATCGTGTGAGCATTATGGCCAAACATCTCCACTCTGGTGTCATCTGTCCAAAGTACATTGTTATAGAAGTCTTGAGGTTTGTTCAGAAGCAACTTTGCAAACCTAGGCTGTGCTGCCTTATGAGCAGCCCATAATTATTCAGTCTTTCTTTAACTGTATTGTCATGAACATTCAACATGCTAACTGAGGTCTGTAGAGATGAAGCTCTTGGGATTTTTGCAACTTGCAGACCATTGTACATAGCCTAGTAACCATTACCAGATTGATTATATTAGCAACAATAATTACTTATTTAAGATCACTGCTGATCACTGGCATCATTGTCAGCAAACTGCCAAAATGTCTACTTTATATAGAGTTGATCACATCTGATCACATCTGCTGATGATAAATGAATCAAGTGCATTTGATCTGCAGTAAGATTTTCACGCACTGGTCCTACATTTTGTCTTAGTTTTTGTTGAATAAATAATGACACACTGTATGTCATGTGTTGTTGTTAAACTGGGGTTGTATTTGCCTCTTTTTAGACCTGCTGAACACCTGATAACTTATAAAAATAATAATAAATAATAAAAATTTCCGGACACATAAAAGTGGAAAAGGGTGTGCTTTCTTGTTCACTACTGTATATAGTCAGTATCTTTAAATATCTTAAAAGACATGATACATAGCTGCTTAAAGATATAAAATATATTTATACCTCGCAGTAGATAAAGAAACTGCCTGCTTTTTATCATTAAAGAAAAGCAAGGAGCAAAGCTTTGTGTTAACTGAAAGTGTCTGTTCTCTTACATCTATGGGATATGAACAGAGATTAACTGAAGACATGCGCTCTCATTCATTCTTAAATTGTCTTTCCACCAGATCTTGGGAGCCAAAATAATTACCGGCCACACTTGACCAATTAGGCCACCCTTCTGTCCAGATACTATCCTGGTTCCACAAAGTAAACGGTATAAAGCAGATATAACTGTGCCCCAGGAACTGAAATAAATCACAGTCTGGGGTGCTCCCTCTTTTTTGGTGAATCTCCTGCAACATGTAACATTCAATCAAAAAGCTTAGATAGTCCATTTTCAAACAACCCGTTTCTCTGAAAAGAACACAAGATTATTTAAACTTCTTTGTGTGTATACAGTGGGGAAGTATTTGATACACTGCAGATTTTGAAAGTTTTCCCACTTGCAAAGAATGGAGAGGTCTGTAATTTTCATCATAGATACACTTCAACTGTGCATGACAGAATAAAAAAAAATCTGAAAAGTCATACTGTATGACTTTTAAAGAATATACTTGCATTTTATTGCATCAAATAAGTATTTAATCATCTCCCAACCAGAAAGAATTCTGGCTGTCACAGACCTATTTTTTTCTTTAAGAAGCCCTACTACTCTGCTGTCATCACCTGTGGTAACTGCACCTGTTTGAACTTGTTACCTGTATAAGAGACACCTGTCCATAGACTCAAAACACACTCCAGAGACAAAATTGTAGACCTGCACAGGCTAGGATGGGCTACAGGACAATAAGCAAGCAGCCTGGTGAGAAGGCAACAACTGTTGGTGCAATTGTTAGAAAATTGAAGAAACACAAGAAGACTGTCGGTCTGGGGCTCCATGCAAGATCTCGCCTCGTGGGATAAGGATGATTCTGAGAAAGGTCAGGAATCAGCCCAGAACTACACGGGAGGACCTGGTCAATGACCTGAAGAGAGCTGGGACCACAGTCTCAACGATCATCATTAGTAACACACTACACTACACTGTCATGGATTAAAATCCTGCAGGACACATAAGGTCCCCCTGCTCACGCCAGCAGATGTACAGACCTGTTTGAAGTTAGCCAGTGACCATCTGGATGATCCAGAGGAGGCATGGGAGAAGGTCATGTGATCAGATGGGACCAAATTAGAACTTTTTGGTATCAACTCCACTCACTGTGTTTGGAGAAAGAAGAAGAATGAGTACAACCCCAAGAACACTGTCCCCAAGCATGGGGGTGGGGATATCATTCGTTGGGTGTGCTTTTCTGTCCCCTTTGTTTTTCTGCAAAGGGGGACAGGACGACTGCACCGTATTGAAGGGAGGATGGAAAGGGTCCTTCCTTCAGTAAATGCATTAAAGATGGGTCCTGGCTCCATGATAAGCATTTCAAGGTCCTGGGGTGGCCTAGCCAGTCTCCAGACCTGAACCCAATAGAAAATCTTTGGGGGGGAGCTCAAACTCAATGTTGCCCAGCAACAATCCCAAAACCTAAAAGATCTGGAGAAGATCTGTATGGAGGAGTGGGCCAAAATCACGGCTGCAGTGTGTGCAAACTTGGTCAAGAACTACAGGAAACGTCTGACGTCTGTAACTGCAAACAAAGGTTTCTGTACTAGATATTTACTTCTGTTTCTCTATTGTATCAAATACTTGTTTCATGCAATAAAATGCAAATTAATTATTCAAAAATTATACAATGTGATTTCCTGGATTTTTCTTTTTTAGATCTTGTCTCTTACAGTTGAACAATAAAAAATACAGACCTCTTCATTATTCGTAAATGAGAAAACTTGCAAAATCAGCATTGTATCAAATACTTATTTTCCCCGCTGTATGTGAACAGCGCAGGTGTGTGTTCAATGTGAGCATACATGCATGTGTGACTTTGTACAGTATATGTGTGAGCATGCACGTAAATGAAGATAAGGATTGTGGGAAATGTATCTGAATATTTAGTTAAGGATCCAATCAGTGTCCTCCTGTCAGCAAGTGCTTATCTATATGTATATTAGGGTTACCAGTGTAGTATACAAAAGCTGTACAAAGTATTAAAAAAAAAACAGATCAAGATGACATATGTGCAAACAGACAGAGCTGAGATAGGCTCTGTCAGCCCAGAGGTGGCTATCTGCTGCTTCACAAATCTGCTCAGCTTTTCTCACCAGATTAACTGTCTGGCGCACTCAACCCAGTTCTAGAAATGACAAATGTCACTCTAAACAGTATTTGAGACTTGTAATTGATTTGTCAGAGCTCGTCTGGCTTGCCAAAAAAGACACCGGAAAGCAAGAATGTCAACAATAGCCTTGCTTTTAACGGTTTTTACCCTTAGCTTATAACATTTTCCATAATTTGAACTAACTGTCACGAGTCAGAATTAAAAACAGCCACATAAAACAACACAATATTCATTTCAGCTCATGCTTTTTCATGGTTTTGAGCATGGAAATCCTCGGAAGTCAGCCAGATCTTTGGGGGGTATAAAACAGAATTTCTCATTTAATACATGCAGAATATGATGGATGGATAATAATGAGGATATGATGCAATTTGAGCTTTATTCTGTTTTTATTCTTCTTACAGTTTGCACTCGTCTCTCCGAACCTGCCTGCATGTGTGTGTGTGGCCAGCTGAAGGACTAGAATGTTCTGTTCGGGTGCAACAAACAAGACAAAAGGAGAAAAAAAAATCCCATGCAAATTCATAGAAATTAAACGTGAGAGTGCACAGGCAAGCCATTCAAAAGGACTTCTCACATTTTCCCCACAGACATCTGCCAAAGTGAACACAGTTTGTACCACATCTTAGCATTGTCCCAGACATCAGCAGCATTCAAACCACTACTTCATGAATAGAGTAATGTTTCATCACTGTTGTGAAGAGGCACTCTGTGTGCTACATAATGCTGCTGCCTACAGTGGTACAGGGAACAGGATGCTGTTGTAAACCTGTGAACTCTGTCATCCTTTATTGAAGATGACATGTAGTTTTAGCACACATCGCTCCCAGGCTTTCTCCCCTGCATTGTTGGTTTTAAAGACACTACTGGGAGTGCTCACTGAAAAACAGGTAGCACTACAGATACATAAAACACAGAGGGCTATAGTCTTTGATTGTGCAGCATAAAACACACTTGGATATAGATCACTGTAAACTCACTCATACACATGCACGCGCACACACACACACACACGTACAAACATGCCCCCCACACACAAGTGTCTACCAGATTATCTTCTGTACAATAACTTGTACTTGTTAGAGATGCAGAGGCGTTGTAATGACAGCCATAACCATTTTGAAGCATTTAGTCTTAGTACCCCCTCAACCCTCGAGTCTGCTGGGAAGGCTACTTCACACACTCTTTTATTGCCTTCATGAACATTAGTATCTCAATTTCATTGGTGTCATCGTCACCATTTACCTGACAAACGTGGCCTCGGCAGGCTTTCTCTTTTCTCATCGTCTCTTTCTCCCTCATATGCATACGCACGCACACATTTAGTAAAATAAGCATTAATGTGATGCTATTTGGTTTTATCCTGATAAGCAAGAATCATGCATTTTCTGTGCAGAACATACCCTAAAGATCTATGAGATTTTTAGACATGTGATTAATATTTAGATCAAAGTCATGTGTACATTTGACTAGAGATACTTTGATTTAATCAGCAAAGCGCTCAAAGCTCTCTCTTTACACTGGTGAACATTATAAAATAATCTTTATGTAATGTTTGTAATACCAGTAAAATATATGTTATCAGAAAATAGTGAGAACTTGCCAAAAAGCTTGCATGATTTCAAAGTGGTCAGTCATTTTTAGCGCTACTTTTCTTTTTGGATCACTTGGTAGAAGTCCTGTTAAGTTCTCTTCTACCTCTGAAATGTGTGGTAGATTTCCTTAAGTGTCTTAAAATGGTGATACTTCAACTTGATTTTCCTTTTTGGGAAATGGACGAAGTGACAGCAAAGTAAATCTGGCGTGTGGAGCAGGTTCAGGGTAAAGACTGCATTCGTTGTTTTCTTTGCTTGTAATATATGGTGGTACTCAGAGGCATGCACCACAGTTCATTACAGTAGGCCTCTGCTTGACTATAAGAACAAGAGGATCTGGCAACTGGAGAGAATATATACTGATTGATTAAGTGATTAAACATAGGTGTGTAATTGGGGATAGAGAACATTTGTGAAAGACAAGTCAGATGAAACTAATCAGGCTAGGGAAAACAATTAGGGATGGAATATTTTCAAAGGAAGTAAAAATTAGGAATAAACAAGAACCAAATATTACAAAATAAAACAGGAAATGCAAGAAATGCAAGCATTCTTCTTTTTTAGTGGTGAAGATCCTACCTTCTTGTAGAGGATACTGCTGAAACAGTCTAAAGTAATAACTCTACGACAACTGCAGTATGCAGCATCGGGGGGCTTAAGGGTATTGGCAGCAGCATGCATGCAAATTGCATCTGCATAGTCTAGGACTTGTAAATATTTTGTCTGGAAAATCTGCAGCTGCCTGCTAAAGGAGAGACACGCCTCAAGTGCATCTAACTTAGTGTAGCAGCTTTATTGCTTGACCACCAGGTTTCAGCTTGTGGCCTCATTAGTGAACACATTGTGGACGACATTGTAAAATGGATAGGGAAAGCACAGAAAAATAAACAAAACAATGGATCGTATACACCTAACACGCACACATCTGCTAATGAGGCACCAACAATGACTGGCTGGGCACATAATCATGTGCTTTTTGAGTTAATCATTGTTAAAACTTTAGTGGTACCTTATAAGGACATAAGCTGGGAAGGTGTAACTCAGGGGTGGTGTTTAGGTTTAACAATTTGAGCTCTAGTAATTGTCGTAATAGTCCAAGTTATTGGGTTTTCCATTAGAGATCTCAAATGGCATTTGTTTGGATTTAACAAAAAGCTTGGGTCAAGTTAACAGGACAGGATTTGATCCTCTGAAACACAGTTTTTGACCTCAAGAAAACCTACGGGCACTTCCTGTTGAATGTTTTTTGTTTGTCACAACATAAGATGATGGATTCTACCACGCAATGATTTAATTATTTTAAGTGACAGACATGTTTGCATTTCTGTGTTACTATTTTATAAGGAACCAGCAACCAGAAAAGCCTTACTCTGCCTGGTATTAAGTATCAGAAACTGTTCCTGAGGGATGAACACTATTGATATTCCATTATTTAGTGCTGTAATCAGGGTGGTGGAACATGCCAATCCCGTAGGTTGGGTCTGATGACTGCTAATGCTAAGTCCATAGTCGTAATTTCAAATCAAACAACTGCGACTGCTTCTACAAAACTCTGCAGATGAGTTCGTGAAACAACTTGATCAGCTGTCTTTGTGTCTTGTGATTTAACATTTCCCCTCTGTACTGCAGAAAGGTGTTACCATCAATATCCTTGCATCAGTCCATTGCCAGTTTGTGTGGTTTTTCCTTCTGACCACATGCATCATTCTGCACCATCTCTTTAACATCATGTTTATGTGCTAAAAGAGGAATAAATTTCTTGTTACTAAGACTGATTCTAAAGTATAATTTCACCAACTCATCTACACAGGACAGTATAGGAGAGGGTACAGCAAACAGTGTGGCATCTCCATATTTTGACATTTTTCTCAAATTTTCGAATTTATTCTCAAAATACACAATTCAAACCTTTTTCTTATTGTGGCCCTAATACTCCTCCATTACACACACACACACAACTTATTTCTTGCAAATGATCTTCTATGACTCTGGTAACAGAAGATGGCCCAGAAGTACAATTTGAAACATGTAGTTCTGAGATCAATAAAGACAGATCCCACTCTGCTGACATCGGGAAACATAAAACTTCTGTGATGGGCAAGTGTTTGTGTGTGTCTGAGTGTCTGTGTGATGCGGGAAGACAGATGTGAACAGAAGAATCTCCAGGGCTGCTCAGATATATCTAGGGATTGCTCTGTTGGTGTACAGTGTGAAGTGCTGGTGGTTAAGTCCAGTCTGGCTGTATGTCTCAGATGTCAGGGATATACTTTCCTCCTTTTCAGCTGTGGCAATTCACTGAAGCGGAGATTACTCTTAGAGACAGCACGCACACCATAATCCACAAGACATCTCTGCCCCTGTGGCTCTCAGGGCAGTGGGATTTCTTACGATGTAGGCTCCACTGACTTGTGTTTGCGTGTGCAGTACCAAAATGCAATTACAGAGAGATTAGACCACACAATATGCGGACAAAGACACATGTTCAATCTGATGATAAAATCAAAATTTGGCAGTGTAGTTTGAGAAAATTTTGGCACCGCATCTTGGCACTTTCCTTTAATTTTCTTACCACCTATGCAACCTCTGCTGCTCTTTGCTCCTCTCTTTCTTTTCTCTTTCTTCTCGTATCTGTGACAAAATTTGTTGTCCAAATCCTTCAAATATTTTGACAAAAATGCTCCCTAACATTTATCCCATGTATATATAAAATAAGAGACATTAGATAAAACAGAACATTTTCATCACTTTTTTCCTTAAAAAGGTACAGCCAGCCATTTTTGAGGTTATTTAATAGAAAAAAAGTTGAACTCTTACATATCTTACATTAGTGTGCAATTACATCTTCCAGCAAATGAATGCACTCACAAAATTTGAACTAATCCATTGAAAGTACAAAGAAATGGGTGCAAGTTTGTGGAAGCCTCATTGTTGCCCCACTATTTTGAATGAACTGGCCGAAATGAACATTGCCATTCCTCCAAATCGCCTTTTATTTATGTGCATAGAGACAGGGCACATATTTAATATCCCACGCGTGTAGGAGAAACAGAATTTTGAGGAGGTCGGTTTTAATTCATGCCTACACTTCAGACTGAAGATATGAAGACTCATACCTCAGTTTAACTATCTGAGAAGGGGTATCTTTTACCAAAGAAGCAAAAACAAGAAGGAAAGAGACAACACGGCCAGCATCTGGATAAAACATCATGGTCTTCTTCCTCAACTCAAGCAAAAACTCCTGAACTGAAGTCAAGACTCCAAACCAGAGAAATGTGTACAAACATGCTCATTTATTCCCCATAGTGTCACAATTACTTGTCAGCAGACTAAACAAGTGACCCTCCCATCTCCGGACAGCTGACAAGAGACAGCTAAACAACAGCTGGTTATACGCTAACATTATGCCAGCTAATTTTAGGTTTGAGTGCCACAAAAATCACTTTCCTTCTTCTGATAAACAGTTTAATTACATTCTCATCATACAAGAGTTTATTCGCTAAGTGAGTCCAACCATTTTAGATCCACTTCAAAGAAAGTTTCACTAGTGCAGACTAACAGCAGCTAACAGCAGCAACACAGCAGCAATTACCAACAGAAAAGCTCAGGATATCCTCATTAATATCCCCAATAAGACAGAATTGAGCTTCACTGACAGATCCGACTCCTTTCACAAAGGTTTACAGCCTCCTCCAGTGTAAATGTGGACACTTCTCACTCAGATTATTGACTGCCTACTAAAGTAAACAGCAGACTGATATCCTACAATCGCCACAGATGAATGGAGGACAAAGTTTTTGAGGTGACATGAGGTAAAAACATAAAATACATAAAATATTTAATTCAATTCAATTTCATAGCACCAAATCACAACAACACTTTAGACACTTTATAATATAAAAACATTTGGTCCTCGGATTGTCGAGTAGTGGTGGCTTAATAGAGAGCTGTCACTCAACAACGCTTTGTAGAAAAACAGAAAGAGCAAAGCTGCAGCTTGTAAAATCAAAACAATGCACTCAAAAGGTGACTAAATGCTTTGTAGATTCTACAAAATAGTCTGAAGTTATAAGCGCCCCTTTTTACATTACACAGTCAACAGAGAATTCCCTGAATTAAAATACTGAATTGTGCAAATTTTAATTTTATCTGTCATCTTCATGAGAGCACAAAAGGCTTCAGCTCACAATGTTGTTTAGCATTTCCTAAGATGGCTTAAATAATGAACGATGGTGCTCTAAAGAAGATGATAAAGATATTCATCTCCTAATAGCCTAACTCTGCTGATAGCATAGTTTTGTATTGTATTAGATATGGAGATGAGTTGCAATAATGAGGATAAAAAGAGGTGAATCTTTCTTAGATTTCAGAGCAGTTGACAGCTGTACAATACACAGGCTATAGTCCATATTGAATTACATTTTTTCATATAAACGCCTCCTGTCTTCCTCTCTCTGATGTTTTATTCAATCAAAAGAGCAGTGAAAAGGCAGAGCTAAGAGCATACAACAACACATTCAGCGTGAAGCAAAAATTGTTATATAAATAATGTTTAACTGCTAAGATGTATTTGCCCAGTTCATATTTTCATATGTTAAGTGTAGTATATATACAATTTAAAGCTACTAGTCTACTTTAGACTGACCAGACAGATCGGGCAACAGTGCTGCTTCCTGATTCTAGCTAAGCAAGGGATGTATGCCTACAGTAAAAATCATGATGTATTTAAGATAATAGATTCAACATGTCAAAGGTGAATGTTCAGCCTCAAGCCATCCTCTGCTATTTTGCAACAGAAGTATCACCTCCATGTGCCAGAGTTTGGAAGCCTTACAAGTTCAGTGAAAAAACCCCAAAGAACACAGTATCTTTTCTACAGAAAAGAATGATGTGATCACTGAACCAAAGTTGCTTCTGAGTAAGAGGTATAAAGGCATTACTATTTTCAAATTAAAATGAGTATTTTTCTTCTGAAAAACGAACGCATGAGTGACACTACTGAATATACTTTTCAATCCATTACATTAAAATTGGCAAAGTCTTACAAGAACCTTAATTAGTCTTTTCATGGGGCTGAGTTTTATAATATATTTACAGGCATATAATGAATTAAAGAAATATAATGGTATATGGTTGCTTCCAAGATAACCATGATCAAAACTAAATGAGCGGTCACTGAATGCTTTGAGTATGACGATGACCAGTTTTAAACCCAGTACGAACCAGATTTCTGATCAAAATGTTAGACGGCACTTTTTGATACTATGATCAAAGCAAAAAATGGGGGAATATTCTTCGGAGGAATGTTGTTAAAACCAAGGCATAATAAAGCTGTTCTGCTGGCATATGGAGGCCTGGAGCACTCGTTTTTCCTTTCATTTGTCACCAGTCTGCTTATATCTAGAATGCTAAATCTGGCAAGCTTTCCTCTCACTTATTTTCCTTTCACACTGCTCTCTCATTTACCACATTGTTATATTTTTCAAACCCATCATTCATTGTCCCCACACTCTTCCGAGTGAATTGACAAAACACAACACGCAATATGAGTCAAAGTACTGTAGTTTAACCTAAACAGCAGGAGAAAGACATTTTAATTTGAAAATTCGTACCTGAAGGTTAGACTGAAACTACCACATTCCATTTGAAATTGCGCCTTTCTAATTCAATATAGAAAGACATTCCTGCAGCATATATTAGTTTATGTTGAGTTGTTTGGCTTCCTGTGAGTTGTTGTGTTTTGTGCTTTGGTTTGTTTTGGCCATTTTTTTTAAACGTTTGGTACGACTGTATCAGGACTATGACCCTGATATTGGATACTGGACTACAAATTATTAGGCTAACAGTGTCAACAGCTGACCAGGGTAACAGCTGACTGAATTTGCTTTCTGGTGAAACCAGGTGAGAGCCCTAGAGGACTTGATGTCTAAGGAAGTCAAAGACATTAAAGTCTCTTGGAGGAAATGTCTGCTCTCAGACAGCAGAAAAGCATCCTGGACATTGTAGAGGAGGTAAAGTGTCTTTTTGTATACAAAAGGTAGAGAAGAGGTATTGCATACCTGGAGTATGGGTTCACTCGCACTATAGAATATATCACAAAATTCCATAGACAAATAACAATGTGGTTGTCATTCACAGACTTTAGGAAAGGCATTTTATACATTATGATGTATTAATAAAACAATTGTTTTGGGTGTTATATAGAAACAGTTTATGAAGTTACACGATAGTTGCTCATGCATGGAAACTGCTTATTACATTTGAATAAAACTAAAATAATGTTATTTGGAAACATCAGATTAAAGACACACGCCAACATGAAAAAAATACAGTCAAGACTGAAAGAGTCAATGAAAACAGATTTCTTGGGGTAATAACAGATGAGTGTCATATTAAATTTAATCATTCCAAAGTATCAAGAAGCTTTGAAGTCCTAAACAAGACAAAGCAGCCATTAGAGGTTGTGCATCACTCCATATTCACTGCTGGTCTCTGGTTTCACCTTATTTAAGCTATTGTGTAGAGGTCTGGGCCAATGCCTACAAAAGTACATTAAATTCTCATTTTATGCTTCTGCATAAAAAAAGCAGTTTGCATCATTCACAATGCAGGTTATATCATTTAAGGATCATACAAAGGCATTGTTCTCAAAAGTAAAAATTGGCAGAACTGCTGAAATTCCAAACAAAAGTTTTGTTCAGAGCAAAAAATAATCAACTACCTGAAAATATTCAAAGCATGCTAAATTTGGGGGTGGGAGTCAGAAGTTATTTATAGGAAATGTGTTTTGTGTTTCTATGTGCAGAGTGAAACTGTGGAATAGTTTGAGTGGGGATTTGAAGTAATGGCCAAACATAAAGCACTTCAAAAAAATTAATAAAAAAGCTTAAATATACACTATATAGCCAGAAGGATTCACTTGTCTGCCTTCACATGCATTTTAACTCAAGTGACACCCCACACTTAATCCATAGGGTTTAATATGATGTTGGCCCACCTTTTGCTGCTATAACACCTTCAACTCTTCTGGGAAGTCTTTCCACAAGGTTTAGGAATGTGTTTATGGGAATTTTGACCATTCTTCCAGAAGCTCATTTGTGAGGTCAGACACTGATGTGAAGAAGAATGAGAAGGCCTGGCTCGCAGTTTTCGCTCCAATTCATCCCAAACGTCTTATCAGGTTGAGGTCAGGAGTTCTTCCAAGTTGAGTCAAGTTCTTCCACACCAGACTCATGTCTTCATGGTCCTTGCTTTGTGCAACAGTGTGCAGTTATGCTGGAATAGGAAGGGAGCCATCCTCAAACTGTTCTCACAAAGTTGGGGGGCATGAAATTGTCCAAATAGTCTTGGTATGCTGAAGCATTAAGAGTTCATTTCACTGGAATAAAAGAGCCAAGTCTAACTGTTGAAAAACAACCCCACATCATGATCCATCCTCCTCCAAACTTTGCAATTGGTACAGTGTGGTCAGACAACTGCCATTCCCCTGGCAACCACCAAACCCAGACTCATCCATTAGATTGCCAGACGGAGAATTGTGATTCATCACTCCAGGGAACACGGCGCCTTGGCTCTATAGTCCAGTGGTGGTGTGCTTTACACCACTGGATCCAATGTTTTGTATTGTGCTTGGTGATGTAAGGCTTGGATGTAGCTACTTGGTCATAGAAATAAATTTCATGATTTTCTTGAGTTAATCTGAAGGTCACAAGTTGGAGGTCTGTAGAGACTTAGTTTTGAGGAAGTACAAAATTATGTGTGTGGCTAATTTTTGTAGTTAACGTTATCGATAATGTACTGTCGATGACTCGTTGCAGCCAAACACGTGGCTTCCTATTACAGTACCACACCTGAATTACTGAGCTCCTGAGAGCGACATTTCACAAATGTTTGTAGAAGCAGTCTGCATGCCCAGGTGCCTGGTTTTATACATCTGTAGCCATGGGAAGGATTGGGACACCTTAATTCAATGATCTGGATACTGTAGGTGAGTGAATACTTGTGGCAATATAGTGTATGATCTTCATAAGATACAAAGAAGAGGAAGATGTTGAATTTCAGTAAATGCCTCTGTTTAGTAAGATGTTACTTCACACATACTCAGATGGTACAATTAACATTCCATAACTGGAGGTACTTGGCTCATCCTATTCCTGTCATGGCTTTGAAGAGAATGCTTTGTTCAGCTGTTATTACATTATCAACTGACTGACAATTTGTTTGACAGTGCAACTTGAGACAAATATGATGTGCATACACATCGCCTCAACCCCTGTTCCTTGATTTCAATTAACAGCTTTCTGTTCTCTAACACAGTCAGTGCAATTTTTCCATCAATCTTTTTACAGTAATCATTTTTGATTCATGGACAGTATGATTGTGGAAATGACATCTAATTCCAATCCCCACTTAATAATGCAAGTTCTGATACAGGCCACTTGGGTAAATAGGTGTGATCTCCTGGGAAAAATATGTTGAGAGCAGTGCTTGATAGCACACAAGGCAGAGGTGAGCTGCTGGCTAGACACTGAGATGTCTGGTATTTGCTTTGCTCATTTGGTACTGTATTTTAAGCGTACCTATCATGCTTTTCTGTCATATTCTGTTACAATGATGCTCAGATTGAACATTACCAACGTCTCATATAATGAGATGTAATAAGCTCTGTATATGTGCAATTAATGCCCAGTTTCTGACAGCTTTTGTTTTTAAATCTGTAAGATGTCAAGTCAGGATATCCTTAATATTGTTGCTTCAGACACAGAGAATGTGTAATCTTTGGTTCATGTGGGACAGCCAATCAGAAAAAAGCTTGTTTGAAACTGTAGATGAACTGTGGGGCTGCACCAAGGTACGGTAACTCAATGCAATTAATTAGAATTCAACCAGCTTCTACTGTGCGCCGTACACTATGTTTAATCAGTTGCTGATGACAGAAAAATATCCTGTTTTGCACCGAGATGATGATTTTGTGTTTGTTACATCAGCAGCTGCTTGGCCGTGTTCCAGTACCTTTCACTGCTTAGAGCCCAGCAGAATCCTACCACTCTTGGTCATAGAGGCCACTGTTGCCTCTGCTAAGCAAACGTTACACACTTCCATCTAAATTTCTTGAAAGAAAAAAAAAACTTTTAAAATGTGAGAGGTTAAAAAAAAATAAGCAAGCAGACATATACACACACACACACACACACACACATAGCGTTGTACAAAACAATGGTCATAATTAATACAGTGAAATTCCTGCATTTGTAATGCATACTGCAGTTTTTAGTGCACTGACAAAGCTAATACGATAGTAAGAAACTGTCACCTGAGTAACCGCTTCATTTCATGTGGCTGAGGCACTACGTTTTAGTGGAAATACAGCAAGTTACATGTGAGTTTGAAATACTCTAGTGTTATGTGACCAGGTGACTTCTAATTAAGGCAAAGAATGTCAGACGCTGCAGTTGGCCTACTCCTTCTCATACAGTCAGTGAAGCAAGAAGACATCCACTACAGAAATTTCAAATGACAGGTAAGTCAGCCAAATGTCAAAGAAATACATGTCCAGAGCCACTTCCACCTCTCCTCCCTACTATTTCCTTTTGAGATGGAAATCCTGCTGAGGTGCTGGAAGATGTGCAGTTATACTTCATTACGATTCTTCACTAAATGAAACTGCTGTGTTAACATTTCACAGGTCTAACCGCTTTTAGTTTGGGCAAATGCTGAAATGCACACGCTCATAGAAACATAAGCACGCAGGCACTGTGGTTGTACACTGTGAATGACAGAATTACACAGGTTTTGCATGAGAATGGAGATAATGTAGTCAGCTGGCGAGGGAAAGCGATGTCAAACAGACAAGCCCTCAAATGAGGCACTGAGCCTCGCTCTCCTTCTCAGTGAACTGACAGCCTCTGGCCTGAGATTCAAGCAGCGTCAGGATGTCAAGCTCCACTATGTTTTGACACCCATTGCTGTCCTCAGCAGAAAGAACGAGGCAAAACAGCAGTGTGGGCTTTTGTAAACACAAAATTCACAGTCCATTTGTGATTTTGTTCCTATTGAATGCACAAACAGGCCTTGCAGAGAAAGC
>VOQJ01016268.1:3488-21762 GCA_015052665.1 Apistogramma diplotaenia | reverse complement strand
TCCACAATTTACTCTCACTACAGCTGGGCAGCGAATGCAGAGAGAAATGTTTAATTTTGTTTCTGTGGAATTGGCAAATGTTAACAGTAAATTAGAATCTCACCAAAGGAAAAAAAAAAATCCCATTTTGATTACCAAAGATGTGCGTGCTTCAGCGCATGCTTGAGCATAGGTGTGTATGACTATACTGTGTGTAAAGTTTCCACCGTGTCTGCAAGGGGAACTGAGATGTTGGGACTTGGCATCTCTCCTCTTTAATGAGTATCTCTGGAGATGGCAGGTGCATGTTCAGCCATTCTTTTACAAGCTCAGCAACAAGCAGGCCGGTCCTTCCCTTCCCTCGCACTGCAATATCTCTGTCATTAGCAGAATCATATTAACAACAACAACAACAAACAAATGATATTGCTAATAAACCCACACAAAACACTTAAGAAATACTGGCATCAAAATAAAGACCTATTATTAAAAAAAGAAAAAAACCAGGAAGATAATTGCTGGGTTGCACACACAAGAAGGTTTGACATCACCAGGCTTTCTCAACTGGCTTGATGAAGATTAAAACCTCAAACTGGGCCTTCTCCTGCAGGCTCTTTCGGCACTTTTATAAAAATGGGTTTTTTGATGAATCATTTGACTCTTCTTCCACACAAAGTGGACCAATGTAGTGCCACCCAGTTGAAGCTGTGTAACATACCTTTGTGGGTAATTCTGAAGTCAGCCACCCAGCCAGTGGCTGAACAGTAGGAATAGGATTTTTTCACGAGTCTCGTGATGTTTTGAATATCGTTCATTTCTTTCTTTCCTTTATTTAGTTAACTGTAACTTTTGCTCTGAAACAGCAGTGCTTGGATACCAGGGTGGCACAGTGGATGAGCAGGTGACCATGTGGCCTCATGGCTATGGTGCAGGTGTCCCATGGCCCTTTGCTGTGACAATAATCAATAAATACCCGAGATGGTAATGAGAGGGGGAAATCTCCCTCATCCCCCCCTCTGGCAGTTGAGCCCTTATTGTTCTGATTTTTCTAGCAGAATGGCCGTCCTAATGAGTTCAGGCTAAGTCTGCATTATATTTTAACCCCATTTAAAAAAAACAAACATTTACCTAATTTTATTTACTTAATAGTCCTTGACCCGCCTTTTTATTGCTTTACTTTACTTATTAGATTTTTGTTTTGCTCTTGTCTCATTTTATTATTTTCCCGTTGATTTAATGCTTTTTTGTTTTCATTTAGTTATGTGCAAATCACTTAATGTGCTCTGAAAATGCCTATGCCTATAATGACCATTATGATGATGATTCTTGGTACTTGTGGTGGTAACACTGCTAGTCATTAGTATTAGTATCATTAGTAGGGGTGTGATAGACTTTCATCCTGCATGCAGCCTTCATTTATAGTTGTTAAAGCAGATAGAGTTATGCCTCCATAGTTACACTGTGTAACTGGGCTCTCCACTCAACCCCAGATACCAATAGATGAGCGCTATTATTATGTTTACTCTTTGAATAGTAGCAGGGGAAATCATCTTCTCTTCTTATTCACTGCCAATTTTGTTCGCTCCCTACATTTTCTTCTCTCTGGCTAAACTTTGTTCCTCAGACTAAAGATAACAAATGCCTCTGACAAGAGGCATTTAAATAGCAAAAAAACTCCTTTGGACTCCAAAACTCAAAAGAGGGACAAATCAGAGGTCACACACAGTAGCAGCAGGTAAGAAACAAGGAAAAAACTACCTGGTCATTACTGATTGTGTTTAATTGTGTTATATTCATCCAGGTAACCAGTTTAGCTTCAAGAAAGTAGGTAGCACATCTTTCACTGAGTAAAAGGAAAAAAGCAAGTTTGTCATGCAAGATGCAGAAAGCACTGGGACCATTAGCCTCACTGGGTGGTCACTTCTAGACAGAAGATCACACATACAACACAAACACACCACCACCACATCCCACCTCCCACTCCCTCCACCGGGTTCTGTGATTCAGCCAAGCAGAAGAGAAGGGGAGGGGAAGGTTAGTGGGTGTTCATCCCTTTGAATTCCAGGAGTAGCAGAATGTGTTCTGTACTTCATCCTGTCATGGCTCGCCTGGAGCTATAGGGAGTTGGAGATGACACACCAGAGGCAGCAGAAAGCCCTAATTGCTTCGTGGCCTCCTTGAGCTGCATGATGCCTTTCGCTCTGAACATGGATATCTCACAGAGAGAAATTAAGGTGCCATGGTGGGGAACGTTAGTTGTGCCCACTTTTAACAGCAACCCCAATGCCTGCATTCACAGTGAAATGCACTGGCACGTACACAGTCAAAGATTCTGGTCTGTGGAATGTGAGCAGAGAGGTCTCTAATAGCCTGACTGAGTACCGGAGAGATACTGAGCGTGCCAGGAAACAGAAAGACTCAAAGAAAAAGCCTAACTCGCCTACAAACTCTAGTTTACCAAGTCTTTATTGCTTTATATTACATTAAAATATCATCTTTGTTGCACATAATTATGCCGAACAGTAAAAATAAGGGTCCACAAGGCATTATGCCACTATACTCATCCGGCTCTCAAACGGCATAAACCCTGGTTAATCAAGCATAACTGCTGAGATTATGAGGACTTGTGCATGTCAATGCTGCAACAAATATCAGCTGTGGAAGGAATATTGTTCCTTTGGAGGGTTTTACACATTTTCCTCAGCTTTTAGAACATGCCGAGCCATGAGTCAGCTGAAGACAAATATCAGATTACCGAGTGGATTAAAATTAGCACTTCCTCATAATACCTAATCTGGCTTTATCCATAACTGCCTACATCAAACACTGTATTCTTGGTAACGTTTCTACTCTGAATTTTCCATTAGCACACAATAAAGAATTAATAGCGCAGACATATTATGTGCATTTTTCGCAACAGCACAAAACAGCCATGTTGAAATCATTGATTTATTTGATGATCAAATAATAAATTTGGCATCTCCTGGTCTGCACCGTGGAGACACTGGCCAGTTGACAACCATCTATTCACTTTGCATTTGCACTACAGAGCTAAAACTTTATACAGCAGCCACTTCCCTTTTGAACACTCTCATCCAAACAGATAAGAACAGCATCTGACAGGCTAATTAATAATGAAAGCTTCGCTCTACCCTGGAATTCTATCACCGCAATAGGATTTCTATTAATGTTGATTGACCCTGACTCACTCAGTGCCACTTTGGCACAGCTCACTGCTACCTCTGTGCCTTCTTAGGTGCCAGTGCAGGTTAGCTGATACATGAATAATTCCCAGTGGACATTAACTGCAAGAAGTAGGGCAGAGGATTCAATGGTATGCTCCTCTACCCACCCTCGCTTGCAATCCCCTCATCTGCAGGTTGTTAATATTTAATTATACAAGCTTCATTTCACACTCTCCAACTGAAACCATGAGGTGGAGATGGAGGTGCAAGGGACCACTATGAGGAAAACTGATGAAATAGAATACAGAGGGTTGATTGGGGATATAAGAATAAAAAGTAGAGCGTGGAGGAGGGAGACGCAAGAGCAATTTCCATTTCAAATAGTGATGGGAAGTGGGAGGGGCCATTTGGGGAACCTGCATTCCAGGTTCAGGTATTCCTATTCACATTTCAGGGGATACAAATCAGTTACCCCTACCTGTGATTCGGCTGCAGAATTGAAAAACTTTTGGTAACGACCAAACCATAAAATAAGAAAAGTAAAAATAAAAAAATAAAGTTTCTAATCTTTGAACCATAATTAAATCTAATAACAGAGGATCTGGATCTATGCCTTCCTGAAATATTTCTCAGTTCATTTTACAGTTTTTTTTTTTTTCAGCAGATAAGTGCTAGGGCTTTTTCACAGAATATATGAAGGAAGAAAGGACTTTAATAATAAAAGCAGGGAAATTAGGCTGCTCTGTACATTAGAATTTCTCTCTGTCTGCCTCCACACTCTGTTTACATGTTATACATGACCAGTTTCCACTAAAGATCATCTGTCAGCTCGACACTTTTACCAATTTGGAGGTGATGTTTGCAGTTTTAACAAGTTTATTCAAGAAATATGATACTCTCGTACTAAGTATTTATTGATGAAAATTCATCCTAATATTAGACCCCTGAGCCATTTTTTAAACAAATCTTGCAGGAGTGAGATCTTGCAGATGAAGTGGTAGAGCATTAATAATTCATAAACGAGCCTTTTTATAGAGCACAGCCCCTGAGATTCATAATTCTATTCACATTAGGCCACTGAAAAAAGTTTAAGTTTTAATAAATAGGTATTAAAACTTTAACTGATATTAATAGCACCAATTAAAGGGCATACTGTGGAGTTATGCATCATTCCTGTAATGGTAGAGAGGAAAACCCACTTGGCAGAAAACTCCCTCAGATCTGTGTCTTTTTCACACAAAGATTCTTGCTCTTACCTCATCACCGTCTCCTTTCCAAATAAGAGATGGTGCACAGAAATGAATCTCTATTGCAGACATTGTCTAGAAACATTAACATCTGTTTAAACCTTTTTATGGCCATCATAAAAAAAAAGAAAAGCAAAAAAAGAAAAATGTGTCTACCATAAACCTCATCATTCCATAATCAATTCACTGAACTTTACTACTACAAGATGAGAGTGCCTGACCATCCATGGTTGTGATTGATGAGCAATTTTTCTTGTCTCTCACATCATTGTTTCCCCTAGTGTGCCAGGTCAAATGGTGTGTGTTAGTCAGCCAATAGTCATTCATTTCAGTTTATGAAGTGGAACCTTTGCTGGATGGTCATGCCAATAAAGACCCTAGCATTTAGGTTTTGCAACAAGCACCAAATGCACGCGTGTCGGGCTATTTTAACCACAGTTCTATTTCACAGGTGATTGAAAAGCCTGCATGCAAGTTACTGCTGTTTGTCTCAACTGGCTTTCCAGTGCACGTGTAGCAGGGCCTTTCGACATGGGCAGCTTTAGCAGAACTACGAGGGCAATCTCTGTGGGATTTTCTTTCTGTCTTTCTGTCTCTTTAGTTTTCTCTGATGTACCACTGCGCCCTGGGAAATATGCTGGAAGGGGAAAAAAAGAGAGCATGTTTCCTTTGTTCTGCAGTTCTAAACACAGGACTATAATTTTCTTGCTGAAGCCAAGAAAAGGGGTTGACTTAAATAATGGCTTCTGTGTTCTAATTTGTGTAGGGATTTATCCTGCTACTTGGCTAGTGTAATGCTAGGGTGTACTGTGAGCTGATCAGTATGAGCAGTCAGAGAGGAATGAGATAGGAGTGTGGGGAAATGAAGACAGAGCGGGAAAGAGAGAGAATGAGGCAGAGGGGGAAAAGGAAGCAAAGAAAGAGAGGGTGAGGTTCTGCTTCTTTGCTCTGGTAATTCCCAGTGAAATTGATTCTCATAGCTCCAGAGATCTCCCACTGTCCCCCTTCTCCCCTTCGTCCCGCCTCTATTACATACCTGTCCAGAGGATGAATGATCTACACATTACCCATGAGTACTGCTGACCGGTACACACATCAGTGAGTACTAGAGCTTAGGGACCCCACAGACACTCTCAGGAGGACTGAGCGAGAGACAGAACAAGAAAGGGGAGATGAAAAGAGGAAAAAAAGAAACAACGAAACTTGATAATAGAGATGAGCGTGGGAAAAAGAAAATCGAAGAGAGTGAAGAGCAAAGCACCATGATGATGGAGTGAAAGGGAGTGGTGGTGTGATTCGTGCAGCAGATGGAGACGTGCAGGCAACAGAAGAAGCAGGTGAAGGTAATAATAGAGGCAATGGGTTAATGTACTGAGAGGTGGGCTGGGGAGTTGGTGATGAATTAAAAAAAAGATTAGGGACTTTCACTGAAAGAAATGAAAAATCTGATGGAAAATGAGGCAGTTGGTATGTAGAGGGGGTTAGCTTCCTCCACCAAGGAGCTCGGAGGGAGGCAATCAGAGCTGCTGAAAGCTGTGCCTGTAGTTTCAACCCTGTAGTTCACCGCTGCTGTCCCGGGGGATAGGTGTCACTCGTGTGTACAAAGAGAGCAGCCACTTAAATGAATGGAGCTCTTTATCTGAGCCTGAACAGCGAGTTATTACCTACTGAGTAGACACTACGGAGCAGGCTCCATTTCCACAGCGGTGATCCCCAGAGTTAAGGGAGAGCAGGAGACAAAGGGGAAGGAGGGGCAAAAAAGAAAAGAGGAAGCTCATATCTGGTGCCTTATTTTGTAACAGGGTATGACATCTCTGGCCTCCATACCATAACAAAGCCCTGAAGCATGGTCAAGCATCACTGACAACAGAAGCATTAGTGTGGAAGGCTGCAGGAAAACCGCACAATAATAACACCCACTGGGAAGGCCTCAAACTGTGAATCTCTGCTACAGTACTACTTTCTGCATTTTATTAGGGAGATAGGAAATATTTTTTTAGAATACTCATGCATGCAAGCTGAAAACTTCTGTTTGAAAATCATTCAATTCTTGTCCACAAGATAAAAGGTCTTACAGACAGATTTCCTGTTAAAAAAGGCCATAGTTTTATTCTCTGTGAGTTACGACTTAACGATGAATTAATAATTTGAGTAAGAAAACAGTAGCTACATTTCATTCTATTTTTTCCAGCTCTAAAAAAAAAAACTCCCAAAAAACCACATTTTTAAAGTGAAAATTACAGCACACACGATAAGTGGGAAAAGTCAACAGCCTGCCACAGCCCAAAAATGAAAATAAGTGCAATACAAATGATGAAATACCAAAGGAAAAAAAGATGGATGCAAAAAGTATAATTAACGAATCAATTAACATTACTGTATGTGCCTGTAATTTTCCCAGAATCTCCCCATACTGCATGTCTGCAGACAGCACAGGGCTGAAGGAGGATGGAGCCAGTCTACACCCTCTGTTCTCGAGCCCTGTGGTCTCTGAGAGCAGCTCGGCTCCCCCAACATTGGCTGATGGCTTTAATTGGTCTCCTCTGGCTAAAAGCAGAGCGCAGGAATCCCTACACATTAATAGGAGCGAGCTGCAGCAAGCCATAACACTCATATGCTCGAGTGCACATATACATGCTCAGTCAAACAGACATATATAGTTACACATAAATATAAAGTATGCATTCACCTATCAGGGAACCTCTGCAACTTATTTTTCAATTTTTAGTACATATATATCACAGGTCTCTGCATTGAGACGTATCAATTTGTTTGAAAATATTATCTTATTTGAACATAACTTTTTCCCACATACTGAAAACATGAGTTTCTACTGTTGAAAAGCATTTACCTTCTGCATCTTAATGGACTATCTGCCACATCTAAGCAGGAATGAGTGCAATTCATTTTACAGTTTGTCTTGATCGCTTTGGTGCAATTCTCACATCAGGAATGTCATTCTCAGTATTCTTAATGCAGTTCTCAAACCAGTTAAGGCATTTTTCATAACACGGACTCAGCTATACATAAGACACAACAGCAATCAAACCTTTTCACATATGTCAAAACATGGAAAGTCAGTCGACCACTTCAACTTTGTGACCAATGAATAAAAAACCTTTCACTGTTTCAAGACTTAGACATCAAGTGGATTTATAGTTATATCAAAACCTTGCTGATTTTGTACAAAAAAGTACTGCAAAAATGTAGACCTATTGTAGAGCAAAAAGCTTTCAGACACAAAAATGAAATGTGAAGGATTTATTTGAAATTTTACAAAATTGCTGAAAAGGCAAAGTGAAGTATATGAATTAGAAAACAGGCAAAAAAAACTATATACAATCTGAGAACATAGTCCTTACTACAGTATTGCCCAATAAAGTCACATTGAGCAGCCACAAGTATGCCTGTTCAACTGCTCATTAATGCAAATATCACCCACAAGCATCTCTAGAGCTAACAGAATGGTTCCAAAAAAAGAGAAAATATCCTGTGAGTGGAAGCTCTCTAGGTAAAACTACCTCGCTGATGTCAGACATTAGAGGGGAATGGCCTCACTGTTTTGAGCTGTTGAGTCACCAAATCGCACTTCATAAGAGCACCTTTGGTATGTTAAATGAAAAATTTGGATGGGCAGCTGAGAAATCTGCAGCAACTGTGTACTGCTATCATGTCAGTATGGACTCTCTGAGGAATGTTTCCAGCACCTTGTTGAATGTATGCCATAAAGAATTAAAGCTGTTCAGAAGGCAAAATGAGGTCCATCCTGGTACTAGCAAGATACCTAATAAGTATAACAAGGTGGAGCCACTCTGGGGGGTCACTGCCTTGAGTGTTCTGACTACCACCTACAACCAGCCCAGAACTACACAGGGGGACCTGATCAATAACCCAAAGAGAGCTGGGACCACAGTATCAAAGATTACTGACAGTAACACACTACACCATCATGGATTAAAATCCTGCAGGGCACGACAGACTCCAGTGCTGTTGGCCAACAGATTGTTAGTGTAAATTGTGTTAGTAAAAAGACAAGAGGCTGAGCTGGAGGTGGATGAGTTGACTATGTCAAACAGGACTTTTGTTGATTGTGACTAGAATGGACAGGATTAGAAATGAACAGACCAGAGGGACAGCTGAGGAGAGAGGGTGGATATATTGAGCAAAAGATGTTGAATGTGGAGTTATTAGGCAGGATGAAATGAGGAAGACCACAAAGATGATTCTTGAATATAGGACACAGAGAGTTGGTATGAGAGAAGAGGATGCTAGGATAAGGTCAAGATGGGACTGGCCGAAAACAAGAAGAATTCCCAGGTTCTACTGAGTAATAAATCACATCAGATAGATGGTTTCAAAGAACGTGTAGGGAGGAGAAAAATAAAGAATGTAAAAACAGAGCATCATAGACTAATATTTACATTTAAAATGGATGCAGTTACAGAAAATCCACTGTGTGATGTCTATAAATGATATATTTGAAACCTTTAGCAGCAGCAAACTTAGAAAAAGAAGAAAAAAAACATTTTCTGCAGTTGATTCTTTGGGGAACGATTACGGATCTTAATATTCTCTTGGACAGATGCTGTTTGTACTGACAAGACCATCTCCAGGGCATTGCAAGATGAGAGTAAGAGAGTAAGAAAGAGAACGATACAGACAGGCAAGCAGACTGTAAAACTAATAGTGGAAGTAAAGTGGAGGTAAAGTAGAGGAACCTCGTCTTTATCTAATGAGCATTTTAGACAGACTACTCCCTGTCTTGCATTGCTGAGGTGGGAATTGCAGTGCCGAGAGCAGGGAATTGCTAAGAGCTACATAAAGCCACCACACACCCTATTCACAATCACAAACAAACCTTGAAAAATAACATGAAAGACATGCAAGGAAAAACTGGTAGGGGCTAAGTGGGAGGTAAAGTCAAATGATACAGAGTAGAGTAAAATTATCTATACAGTGGGAGCATGATCCTCTTTAGCAGTTTGGTTATATGTGCATTTGCTGACTGAATGAGAACACAACTTGTTTGAAGTACACAGAGACAAAGCTGACAGAGAACATCAATCCACAAAATCCAACACATTCCAGCACCAGCTGTCAGTCTAACTACCCCTCTCTGCTGTCATCTTTAGCATCATTTCCATGCTAATGTTGCGTCAGGTAATACTGGCTATAGGTCTACAAATGGTTCTACCTCCTCTAATGAGCACTGGATTTCCATATAGAGAAAATGTATTCTCTTTTTTTATAGCAGCTACAGAACCTCTGTATGTAGAGTTAAGCTGTGTACAGTATTTATAGCCAATCTGGATTTTTAATGGTCTAAGCAGTGTTTACTTTTCAAAGACTTCCACATGAATTATTGATGGTTGCAAGCTGATTTGTGCTTGGAATTAGCCTGGAATAATCCATCTGGGCCCACCTTACTTCCTAGGTGCCATGTCTCTCTCTCTCTCTAGGGTAAACAGGCTGACTGGAAACATGTAGCTTTGTGCAGTCATTTGTTATAATGATTTCAGCTGAGTGTAAAGTGGTTACTTAAATTTGCATGAAAAAGTTATGCTCAAGAGGACTGGCCCACTGAGCGCAATGGGTGGGTGACCACTGCTCTTTAGTTCTCTCTCCGTTTAATGGGCAATTCTTTTTAAACCCTTTTCTAAATTTTTAACTAGCTGTAATAATCCCTAGAAAACAATGTCCGCTCCTCGTTCTTATGACATCTGTTAATTTACCGTGTGTGTATTCTCTAGGTCCTGCAATGGGACAGCCGATACCTTTGTTGGATTTCAAAGCAGGAAGATAAATTCTAGGATGGGAAAAGGAATGTTGGACCTGATTATCTGGTGTGACAAGTATTCCCTTCTTCCTACTATCTCTTTAATATTACAATGGAAAAAAATCTTATTATATAAGTTTAAAGGGAATATGGCTCTAACACAATGATTTGCTGTAAAAGTGGCTGTATGGCTTGAACTATAAAATAAATTCTCAACTGTATGGGAATGGCAAAAAAAATGAGCATAGTTTTCAGAGAAAGTCTGAAAACTTTCGGAGAGGAAAAACTAAAAGAGGACATGACTTCGACATTTGAGAATTTCTTCCCACTGCGCTTGTGTGAGTGATGCCAATTTGTCCAGACCCCGATTCATTTTCTTGGCCCTCTCTGGTGTCAGAAAACGAATAGGCTTTGCATCTGAAGTTTGGTAATAAACTCTTGGATTAGATCCATCCTTTGGACAGAATGGACAAGTCTAAGCAAAGAATAAAGACATTTCCTCAGCAGTCTGTCATAGGCAACTGCCTTTGCTTTCTTTAAAGGATGTGTGTGTGTGCGCCTTTAACTGTTTAGTTAACTGTTTAGTTTTCTCGCTTTTTTTTCTCCTTTTTTTTTTTAGAATATACCCATCTGCCATTACTGTGGTGACACATCTTTGAGCAGCTGATGAGGTTTGAGAGCACAGCACTGTACAGGGGGGGGAAAGGCTTGCTTAATTAGTGTGACTGTGGAGTTGGAAGCTGTGTTTATCTAATTATGGGCATTTCAATTAATATTCACATGCTCACTCAGACTTTTAAAGCTGTTGTTATATGTAAAAAGGAAGAAGTCCAAAAATGTAAGAAAGGGCAAAACTATTTCAAATTTATGAAATTGTAAAATCCAGTGTATAATTAATTCGTGATTAGTTTGGCTATGAGTTTACAGCAAATCTCAGGGGCACTGGTTGCTGTTTCATGGTTCACTGGTGTGTGCTGCTCACTAGTGTATTAACAACAGTCACCACGATGATTCTCAGCAGCTTTTTCTCAGGTTTCTCAGGCGTTCGTTTACTGAACAGAGACTGATGTACTCCGTCTTCCACTCCGAGTCTGTCCCTCCCCATCTGCCCTGTTTGTATTCCTCTGTTTCACCCTGCTGAGCTAATCCAAGCTGGTCAAATCCCTCTGCCGAGCAGGCCTACATAGGAGCTGTCCCGCTGGGTGCAATATGCCACCCACTTCCCTGGCAATGCCAGCCCTGTAGGGTTCAAGCCTAACTGCGTTGTCTTGTCAGCAAACAGACAAAGATGTATGAATCCTCTAAATGATTTAGAGCAGGTATTCCTGTGACAATAACATGTTGAATTATGACAACGAGTTATTTACTCTATGGGATTACACCAGCTCTTTTCCGGAGTAATCCCAAATAGCAACACAGGCATCTCTGGCTAACAATTCTCTAATCTCCCAGATACCTGCCACACACTTGAATAGAAACCTGACCCGTCTTGTAAATAAAACTACTCTACCAAAGAGAAAATAGTTATGATAAGCTGCAGTCTATCACTATATAGTCAATTACACCTAGTCTGGCCTGAAGATTCCATCCACCAGTGCAATCACTGTTGCACCCTACTGAGCAGAGCACAGAATATCAAATTAAGTTCATCCGTCAAGGGAACAGGCTGTTCTCGTACCTAATTGGCAGTTGAGGCTTAGAGCAGGATTCTTTAAGAAAGAGCGGTGATAAATTTACTTCAGTCTCCATTCTTTTGTTATACTTGTCTCTGCTTTTATCTTCTCTCTGTCGTTGCCTGAGAAATGTTTCAATGCCCAGGCAGTCTTAATGAGTCTAAGATGTGGGTCTGCCGAGGCTCTCTTTGTGTGGCTTTGTCTTTATCTTTATCTTTAGCTAAGACTCAGCTGGACATGTTGCAGGGTTTAGCCTGGCAAATAAAACACATTATCACCCTCTTGTGATATAAGAGCCTTTCACATTGTTGCGAGAAAAAGCTACTTTCTGCCTCATTCACAGGTGACTCAATTCACCACTTGTGTTTCTTTCACCAATTCAGTCACAGACATTTGGAATTTGCCCTGGACCTGCAGTGACTTCTGCTGGCATTTAAAAAACCACGCTGGACCTTATTAGTTGGCCTGGGAGATGCAAGATAGGAAAGATAATATTTATAATGACCCCTCCTGCAGAGCCCAAAGGGCTGAATTGAAAATGATGAAAAAAAATTAATTAAAAAAACAACTAAAAATTAAAGGTCAAAGCAATCATTGTTCTTCTGACAGGGATTCATAGTAGTATGAGCAGCACGTGTGGGACATTCACTCATATTCATTCATTCAGTCATTACTGCTACATAGCATGCCTTAAAGCACCTCTAGTTACTGGAGTCTATTGCTCCGAGCAGATTCAAATTAAAACAAAATATATGGTTTAAATTATAACAAGTTTTGGTGTTTTTCTTCCATTTAAACGTACCTATAAAAAGCTCTAAGTTCATAAGGTTGTACAAATGGACTGTGATACTAATCAGTTTAGACCAATAGAGAGCTTGTGTCATTCAATATATTACTAATATGCTATAACAGAAGAGAGAGACTGTTGCTGAAATGCTACGGGGTGTGTTGAGTACAGCATATCATAAATCCATGATGGTCCTTTGAACTACCATTTTATAACCATTTTAACTGAGCAAAAGCTGATTCTGAATACAAAGTACAGCTGAGGCTGGTGCAAATTTAAAAGATTTGTGGTCATAACCTAAAGATATGTTGTGAAATTGCCTGTGGATCATCAAAGTCTTGATAACATCCGAGATCATTTGGCAAACCGTGAATGTCCAACATTTTGTGACAACATGCCTATTTACTGACTGAATGAGCATATTTTGCCTTTTCGGTACCAGAAAAGGGCAGATATAAAAGTCAGGGGAACACAAAGTTACTATGATTCATTCTGTAAGGACACAGAATGGCCATAAAAAATTCAAGGCAATTTAAAAATGAAATTATCTGATGGCAGCCTATATTGATTGTCTAAGAAAAAAATACCCCAAAAACCTAACCAACAGTGTTCTTCATACAGCACACTGCTATCATGGTTAAAATCCAAAAACTTGTAATATTTGTGCTTCCTTCAAATGCAACACATAAATAAACTCTTTTTCTACATTTTATTAGAGGGTAGCCTGTTCGTGATGCTTATGGGTAAAAGAAAAACAAAGCACCAGCTGTATAACCATATGATAGGTATGTAATCAGCAAAGCCCTTTAGAGTCCGACTTCAGTGAGTGCAGATGTCTGAAAATAATTGCAACCATTATTTTATCTTATGTTTAAGAGATACATTACAACTGACATTCCTCCTTGTGGGTATGCTATATTGGTATTATTGTCATTTGTGTTTTTATTACAAATCTTATTGTTTCTATCATTTGAATTCAGCATCAAATGTGAAATAGCAACATAATCTCGCCTCCTTGTTCTGAGTTACATAAGTGAATAATGGCCTAGAATTAATTTTTTTGCAGAACATTATGACATCACAAAAAAATCCCTATCCTAACCCTAACCCTATCCTGAATGCTCTCAACTAAGGGGAACGTACAAGTTGTGCCTTCAGTATTTTCTTGTTTTCGTTTCAATATAAATCGGTAAAGTTGGTCTATAGATGTATTATTATTATTTAATCACTTTTTTTGCAGAAGATAACAACATCACCCCTCCATCTGACAGGTACCAATGAAGCTTGACAGGTACTGGCAGGCCAAGTGGAACGCGGCTCGGGTGGTTGGCCGAAGCAAAACCTCAGGCGCGGGAGTAGTTTGGTGAGGCCATGGAAAACAACTTTTGGACGGCCTTGAAGAGATTCTGGCAAACTGTTAGGTGACTCAGGAGAGGAAAGCGGTGCTCTACTCACATGGATTATAGTGTGGGTGGGCTGACTTCGGTTGAGGCCATAGTTGGGCGGTGGAAGGAATACTTCGAGGACCTCCTTAATCCCACTGACATCTCTTCTGTAGTGGAAGATAGAGTCTTTGGACGAGGGGGATGACTTGCCCATCATTGGGGGTGAGGTCAGTGAGGTGCTTAAACCCCAGAGTTTGAGCCCCCAGAGTGGACAAAATTCACCCCGAGTTCCTGAAGGCTATGGATGTTGTAGGGCTGTCTGCAACACTGCGTGGAGTTCTGGGGTGGTGCCACTGGATTGGTAGACTGGGGTGGTGGTCCCCATCTTTAAGAAGGGAGACCGGAGGGTGTGCTCCAACTATCAAGGGATCACACTTGTCAGCCTCCCCTTAAGGTCTATGCCAGAGTCCTGGAAAGGAGGGCCCATCCGTTAGTTGAACCTCAAATCCAGGAGGAGCAATGTGGTTTGGAACGCTGGACCAGCTCTTTATCCTCTCGAGGATATTCAAGTGGGTGTGGGAGTTTCCCCATCCAGTCTACATGTGTTGTCCTGTTGGCTTCATCAAGCTGTGGCCTCAGCTTGCAGTGGAACAGTTCGCAGCAGTGTGTGAAGCGGCAGGCATAAGAATCAGCATCTGCAAGTCTGAGGCCATGGTCCTCAACCGGAAAAGGGTGAAGTGCCCACTCCGGCTCAGGGACAAGTTGCTGCCCCAGGTGGAGGAGTTCAAGTATCTTGGGGTCTTATTCACGAGTGATGGCAGAAGGGAACGAGAGATTGACAGACGGATTGGTGCTGCGTCTGCAGTAATGTGGACACTGCACCGGTTTGTCATGGTGAAGAGGGAGCTGAGCGTGAAAGTGAAGCTGTCGATTTACTGGTCGATCTATGTGGTGACAGCTGAGGACGCTCAGCTTTAGCTTTCATAACAGGACTTAACATACATCATAACAATCATAACAAACCAATGGGTGATGTCACGATCACTATTTTTAGTTTTTTAATACCATCTCTGGCCACAGTAGGCATTGGAGGTGGAAGTGGGAAACAAAGAGAATTAATTCACCCAGTTACAAGGGAGGTTAGTGTACAATTGAAAGGCTTAAATTCAAAATATTTAAATATTAATGGTTGCCTGTCTCCCTGTGAGATGGATGGATGTGCACTTTAAGAGGGGCAGAGATGGACTTTCACTGACAACAGCGGCAACAACACTTTAACCCATTTAGCAACTGAACACTTAAATATTGGAGGACTGGATCATGGAAACAGGATGGGGTTGTAATTCATGAGTCCAGACAGGGTCTCTCACACATCATTATTTATATCCTGGGTAGTACTCAACTTAATGTTTATTGTATTACCTCTGAGCAACACCATTACACTCTGATGTGGCCATAGTGTGAGAAGCTTCTTTTCTGGGTGGATTTATGAGGCAGTTAATAGCTGAAAAGATCGCATTAGGATTACTGTATTATAATTATCAGTTAACCAATTTTAAATTAAGCTCAGTGGGCATTTCCTTCTCAACTTCTTTGGCTGAAAGTGCTTCCTTACAAAAACTGGATTTTCAAGTAGCTTCCCCAAGTACATTTAAGGAAGCTTTGCTAACCAAGAGAGATGTGAAAAGCCTCGGAGCAGCAGCTGCACACTGGCAGAAATGCACATACATTTATTTCAAATCCACTGTCTTACGATCCTTCAGCTGGAGTTAAACAGGTACTTTTACAAGAGGAAGAGAAATTGCTGATGTGAGGAAAGAATATGCTTCCAATTTAGCAGTGGAAGATATTGAACAAAATGCACTGAGGAGGAGATCTGGAGTTGGAGATTTAGAAGGGGGGGGGGGTCCAGGAATAAGAGTGAGACAGAGAAGTTGAAAAGACTGCAGCTGTGTAACTGTAAGTTGACAGGTAAATTAGCATGTGCAGCTAATGGGGCAAAAAAGCAGCCAAGACCTTGCGGGCACCCCTTCACTCTGAAAAACAGGCAGCTTGTTGACCCAACCACTGCCTCTGTCACTCTATTCCTCAGATTTAGCATTTTAGAACACTAACAAAAATACCCCCACTGACAAACTTATTCTCATACTAAGAACACATACAACACCACAAGCAACATTCAACTGCCATGTATAATGTTGTTTGACAACTTAACCTAATAGGATTCAAAATTAATCGGAGATGAATCTTGCCGTGTTCAAAAAGATGATGGTCCATTCATTGATCTTTCTTTTAGCATTTCTTTTAGCAGAAGCAAGAAGCAGTGAAAAATCATGGATCACAGCATGCATCTTGAGGAGAGCGTGTAGAGTTGTTTACAGTCTGCTCATCAAGGTGAGGGGTAAATCTCTCTCGTGCGGTCTTCTTTTTTTTGTCCACCTTCCTGCACATACCAGAAATCAATAGCTGGATTGCTCATTCTCTGAACCTCTCTGTCATTTCCTTTTATTCCAATCACTTTGCTGTGTATACCCTTGACGCCATGCTTCAGTCATAAATCATGATCTTTACAGGGTGAGTATGTGTGTCTGTGTGTGTGCATGCACATGCCCGTGTGTGTGTATTTGTGTGCATAATTCTTTGATGAGTTGCGTAAGAGAGACCACAGCTGGGTATTACCATATATCAGTGTGCATGTCTTCTCATAGCGGGTGTCTGAATGTTTCATCTAATCATTAAATGTTGACAGGCTTCACAGAGTAGCTCCACTGATCCCTGTTAGAGGAATACGGGGCCTGACTTCATTAGAACTGTTAGTACTAAGCTGCTTTACCCTCCCTCACGCCTGGCTTAGCCTGCATAGTGATAAACGTTGAGAGGGCAAGGAAAGATAGGCAGAGGGAAAGATTGGTGAAACAAAAAGCAAAGTGGGGACAGAGGCATTTAAAATGAGAAGCAAAGGTGCCACAGTGAGGTACAGAGGATGAGGCAGTGAGAAATGGGAGGGGAATGGGAGGGCACAGAGCGTGTGAAACTGGAGGTTTCAGAGGCAGGGGAGGGGGATGAAGCTCAAAGTGGTGTTTGAACTGAGAGGGATTCACGAATGCAAAAATGAGCAAAACAATCAATTAGCTTGTGCTGCAATTAATCAATTACTGTGCTTGCACATTGACAGCCAAAGTGCTTAACTCGGATTTCGAAGAGGCTTCTACGATTTGAAAAATTAGCATTGACCTCTGTGCACACATATGTATCACTGCTCGTGGACAAGCTAATTGATGCTTGCACATATGGATCTAAGCACATAGAGATATGCACACACATTCTTGTTCTCAGCATATTTCTCTAGCACATTCATCTGGTTTCTCCTGCCAGCAGAGGTTTTTGGCCGGCTTAAGTACGCCCACAGGCCCCTGAGGGACAGCCCATGACGGATGGCATGGCGTGTGACTCCGATTCGATTCAGCCCATTTGATAAATTTATTGCTGGCATTTTGAAAATGAAATTAGTGGGACATCTCCTGGAGACTGTTTTTCCAGCACAGGTGCCATAAATATACTTCGTTTGGCAGCAGAGAGGGAGGAGGAGTATAAGGGGGTGGAGAAGTGTTGGATAAAAGGATGCCATGGAAGGGGCAGATAGCAGACATGTTCCAAAGAAGCTGAAAACTAAAGAATAAGGTCAACTTATAATAAGGTCCTTTATTAATCACGATATTGGTGTGGAGCAACAGTAAAGGTTATTTAAATCTAGCTGGAATCCTACCTGAACTATTGTGTGGTGCCCTTCAGTGTAACACATGTAACATAATGTAACACCTTCGTCTGTGCTGAATATGAACACACTGAACCTGCTGCATCTTTTGTGCCGTTCTGCACACCCACACACTTACACACCGGCCTTTAAAGAGGTGTGCGCACAAACTCATGTTATATGAACATTATCTTTGCCTCAGGGCCACAAGGCTGCTCAGTACAGATGACACTGTCATGGAAGCGTAGCCATCTATAACTCAAATTACATTAATGAATACAACCAGGTATGGCACTCTCAGGGTGTAGGACTGAAAGAGAGAAGCTGTTTTTGTTCATACTTCTTACTAAACAGATTTGAATTGGATCTAGAAGGTGTGTAAGAAAAGAAAGACATTCACACACACACACACACACACACACACACACACAGCAAAGTCAGACAGACGTGGACACACACAGGCTAACAAAAGCGAGTATTCATTCACT
>VOQJ01016267.1:2203-14337 GCA_015052665.1 Apistogramma diplotaenia | reverse complement strand
CTTTCAGTAAAGTGTCACGAGCTTTGGGTAGTGACCGAAAGAACAAGGTCATGAATACAAGCGGCCGAAATGAGCTTCCTCCAAAGGGTGGCTGGCCTCTCCCTTAGAGATAGGGTGAGGAGTGCAGCCATTCGGAGGGGCTCAGAGTAGAGCCGCTGCTCCTCCACATCGAAAGGAGCCAGTTGAGGTGGTTCGGGCATCTGATCAGGATTCCTCCTGGGCGCCTTGTGGGTGAGGTGTTCCGGGCATGTCCTGCTGGGAGGCGGCCCCGGGGCAGACCCAGGACATGCTGGAGAGATTATATCTCTCAGCTGGCCTGGGAACACCTTGGAGTCCCTCCGGATGACTTAGTGGAGGGAGGGATGGATGGATGGATGGGGACTTTGGGTACAGAATTTTCCCAGGTACGCATATCAGGGTTAAGTTTCTGCCGGTAAAGACTTTTCAGACAAATTCCCACCACACTAATGCGTTACAGCATGTTACAGAGAAGTTACCATCTACAGAAGTCCTGAAACATGTGAAACTGAGAGGAATGTGCCGACATAAATATCAAAGCCATAGGGTCACCACGTCCTCCCCTCTAAACCAAACACGATGGGCTGTTCCACATGCCGTCCTGGAGGTCAGGACTGGCCCAATGGGGATAAAGAAGGGGGTGAGCTTATTCCTGCTGTTCTGTGGCTCATTGTAAACAAACAAATACTGTGAGACTGCAGCCTGTGTTCTGCTTTGAGAACATGAATGTCTGTGTGTGAATTTTCTCAGCACGGTCGATGCCGATGATTTTAAAGGGAGGAGATGCAAAGAAATAATCAGTTTTATGACTGATCTTCTGTTTAACTCTTTGTGAAGTGACATTTCTCAGCTTTCAGAAACAACTTTTAAATTTTATCCAATAGGACAAATTGTTGCGTAATTACGGTAATTCAAAGTGCGTTTGATCTGACGTTTTCTTTAAGTCTTGTAAACCCAAGTTTTCAAAAGTCGGCTCATTTTTTCTTCATATTACACTGTTGGCAATTAAGTTGTAATTATAGGTGTTTGTTGAGGCTCTAGAAGACAGTATAGCATTGTTAGCATCAAGATATTAAAAAAAAAAAAACCCATCCTGAATATGTTCAGGAGAACAAATGAACTTTGACAATCTCAAAATAAAGTCTGAATTCTGGCCACCCCTTTTTGGTTTGTGTGTTTGTTTTTAATAGTCCGAATCCTCTTCCATAATTCTCTCCTCTGACTGCAGGTGGGATTGCTATGTGAGGCTACTGTGAAACTAGCAACCTGTCAGTGTGCTGGATCTAAAAACTTGCTTAAATATAACAACAAAGTGACAAATATGGCAACAATGTAAAAAGAACTATAGAGGAAATGACCGTGCCATTATCATGGGGAATTGCACACTTCAGGGCTTTTGGGGCGAACAGGGACACTAATATGAGCATTAAGAAGAAATGTAGAGAGACTGCACTAGCTGTGATTGAAAAGTGGTGTGATCCCATACATAATGCTGCAAGGAAGCACTCCTGTGGCCCAAATGCCAAACCACTAACTACTGGAATGCATGTGTATCACTCGCTGGGGGAATTTGTCCTCGTTGTTTCTGTTTGAAGCAAGTTTGAATCAATATATGGTTTTTGATTCCTCCATCAGCTGGAGGCCATCTAATTGACTGGCTGTGGAAATTTAATGGATCCTGCACCACTTACTGGACATGCAGTCTAACATCGGTTTCAACTCCACAGATACAAACGCAGAGGTGGAAAAGCTTTACCCCCTTATACTACAATACTGACGTGCATTTTAAGCTCCTTATTTTTTCATATTTGAATTTGTATTTATTAAATCATATTTTCTATTTTTTTGGTAATTTCACAACTTCTGGGATAAATAGTGTTTCTTATTGTTCTGCAAAGAAGTCTGTACATTTTGCTGTTATTTCTGGTCATTTTGTAAACAAAAACTTCATTTGGCTAAAGCTCAGTGATCACACCCGAAGAACAAAGCTCCTGTTGTTATCAAGCAGACTAGTTAGTTAAGGATCGATGGTCATGGTTTGTATCTTGCACACTTTGCTACATTTCCTCCTTTTGTTCTCCCACTGATTTTTAAGCATTAGACACTCACAGTTGATGCAGACAATTTTGACCATAGTCAGGATGAAGAAGGGCAGAGGGTCCATTTCCACTTTGACAAACACTGCTGTCAACAGAAAAACCACCAGGATGACTGCCAAGCTGCCCGAGATCCGCAATTTCTGAGGAATCCTGAAACAAAGAAAAACAAACTCGTAACTATCACATTGGTTTCTATGCAAGTAATCAAACCATCTGAAAAGAACATTAATCCATACTGAAAGGACTGAGTTTGCTGGTCTTTAAAGCACTTGAGTCGGTTCTGGTGAACAAGTCTTTAAACCATAAAGGTCAGTTTTCTGTCTTTTTGAAAGAGCAGGAATAGACAGAATGATATAAAAATCAGAAATGAAGTGGTTAAAAATGCTGAGGGAGGAAACAAAACAGAGAGAGAAACAGAGGGGAACCCAAGAACAGAAAAGCATGAAGAAACAAAGGAAATGCATGAAACAGAGAATGTAAATAACATTCCTGAGTAAGCTTGTGCAGGAAAAGGGTTCATTTTGGTCTGAGGCCACCCTAGATTTTTCTCAATCCTACTCTAATTAAACCAAACACACTAAACATAAGCTTATATAACAGGATCATGTTACTTATAGTGGAATGAGGTGACATTGGGCTACGGGTAGGAAAGGTTTGCACATTACACATAAGGTCTTATTTACAGAATTATTTTTGTATAAATTTAAAAAAAGAAAGCAGCTACCATGAAATTACTCCAAAGAGTAAAGGACAGAACATTTAAGTTATAACTGAGTTATTACAAAGGTGTTTTAAAATCATACTGAACCATTTTTGCTCTTTTCTTTATACTAGTTACTACTTTTTATCAAGTAGTGAAGATAGTTAGAAATTAGAGAAAAGTTCAAGCCTGACAGATAAAATGTGGAGAACATCCTAAACTACTTTTATATTTTATTGATTTATTTATTTTTTAAACACATAATGATTATGGGATGTCACTGAAAGAGACTGACTTTTAAAGCGCCAAAGCAGGCTTCAGCCAATCAAATCAAATTTACTCGGATGCCCGAGAGCAGGTGAGAAATCCAAAATAAGTGGACAGGGACACAGCAGGACCATGGCATCCACTAATTAGAAATGACTCAGGCCCATAACATGTGTAAAACTGAAAGTGAAAAGTAAATGCTATTGTTTAAATGTAATGCAACTGTTGTGACTGTTAAATCCTCACTCATGTTCTCTCAAACGGTTTCTCACTTCATGCTTCAGTAGAAATATTTATAGTTTGCCCTTTAACACATCTAGAATTTACACAGAGCTTTTTGTAAGCCTGGCAGCAGTTAGATACCTCTGGTGTATGAAGGAGTTGAGACAGGTGAAAATGAGCAGAGGCACCATGGCACACAGCGTCATCACGTTGTTAAACTTGGACTCCAGCACACTGCGATGTTCTCTGACCGTAATGTTAGCTGTCTGATTGGAGAGCAGCTCAGTGGGTGGGTCCTTCACTCTGCTGGTGAAGTACTGAAGGAAAGCATGGAAAAATATACGGTTACCACAATGGTTCTCCTGCAAATCAGCTCTACTGTGGAGTCACAGGGTTGTGTCACATGAATGCAATTTGCAGAAAGGCACAGCACAAACGCAAACTAAACTTTTCCTGCAGCAAATCTCAGAAACCATCTGTTGATTAGCATCAACAGATCATTTGTTCTCAAACAGGCCTGTGCAATTAATCTCATTTTAATTTCATTTAAAAATTTGGCTTCCAGTGACGACTAAAACAAGCGCTCCTTACTGATTTACTTTTGTTGCTTCACAAAAATGGCTGGTTTTCAGAGAACGTAAACCATATAACCTATATATGCACTTTAACAGGAAATTCATTTTAGGGTTACTCCAGATGACCCCTCTCGAGGCAAAGATTTTAGCCCCTTAAAGCTCGGGAAGAATGGCTGGGATTAGGGAAACTACAGCACTCAGATAAACCCACCTGGAGTTTTTTTTTTCTTTTTTAAATGACAGTCAAATCAGTCTTTGTTTTGTCAGCCTTCCTCTAAGTGAAGCTCAATCTTTAACTTAACTACAAAAGACCACCAGGGCTCTTCTTTTGACTACCATCTGTCTCCTAAACCAGAGATAAACCGCATTCACCTGCAGACGTTTTCACAATTAAAAGATCACTGTTGTGCTTTACCATTGTTGCCGTCATGAAGAAATTCCACGGCAAGAGGGTTCCCAAGCCCAGGATGAAGAAAATGATCCATACTGCATTGTATCTGGGGAAAGGAGCAAAAGGAAATTCACATGAAAGCACATCAATCAAGCCATTCATCTTAGTATCAACAAACAAATTCCAACAATTTATATACTGTGACTACAAACCAAATCAAACCAAATATCAGCCTAAACATAATAAACGGAAAATATTAATGCCAAGAGGTCCCTGTCTCTACAATTTAACAAAGACACTAAATATAGCTCCTCTTACTTGTCCCGAGGTGCGTTGATGGCCGTCATGATTCTTGTTAGAATATTGGAGGCTTGTGTTCACTGTTGGATTATTGCGGATCTGCAAGAGAAATTAAAGTTTACAAAAGTAAAAACCTTAAAGCATGAAAGCACAGATTGTTATCAGCAGCCATCAGTTTCTTCAGCCCTAACATCCACCACTTTCTTTTCCACAGAATAGATTTTACCTCTTTAAAATGTTTCTCAAGTCTCCTCTCAACTCTACTTGAAGGTTTGTGATGTGTTTTGGAAGAAATGCACAGCCTATGATAACAAGTGTTTTAAAGTGGATATTTTTTTCCCCACTGGTAACTATTTACACATTGGTTAAACTACTGTGGTAAATTAATTGCTTTATAAATCCAGAGTAGGATGAGCTATTTATAAGAGAAACAGTTGGAGCTTCTGCCAGGAGGAGGTCAGAACAAGCTGGCATAAGCAGGCCGTAGCTGCTACCCACTTCCAACTAGGGCACTAACTAGAAGAGACACTGAGCTGTTATCTTATTAGGCTGCTTCTTCATTTTTTGGAGTATTCAGTTTTGACCGGCTGCTCTCTACTAGTACTCTTTATCTGCTACACGTGACAACTTTTTTTTACAGTTTGAACAACTTGTTTGTTTGTTTCCAAACAACCTCACAGACTGCATGCAAATCTGATCAATACACAAATAGATAAAACCAAGTTTCCTCATTTATACAATCTGAACAATCTTAGTCACCACAGACTACGAGATCACAAACTAACCACAAGAACAAAGAGCAGTTTAATATTTAAGCAGCAATCAGCCAGGGACGTCTTGCTACAAAGTCTTGAAGTTCAAAAGAAACAAGCATCATTTCACAGCACGGTATTCTTCTTAAATATGATAAAATATGGAACAAAACTGCAAAGAAACTTACTGAGAGAAGAGTTCAAGCACAGACAGAGGCTCCTACTTTCCCCACTGATCTGATCACACAAAGGCTGAATAAGCTCTGCATGCCATACACACTGGTACTATACAGATGTTCTGTAGGCTGTCTTGTGACCACCCCGTTTGTATCTTGTCCATCCCTCTCTCTTCCCTCTACCTCGAACATTGTGTTCTCCTTGACCCAGCTATTCATGCAGTTTTTGCATTCACATTTGAAGCACGTGATACTCTTTTCATACAGATTGCGAGCAAACAAAAATGGAGTGAGGAATGTTTCTAATTAAATTTATCCACTGAGCATCCCCTCTGTTTGAGTTCATTTCTCTAGTCTATATACCCACATGTCCCTGTTTTATCCTATTTTTATCCTTCCATTTCCCCCATGTGTACTACTGTTTGGTAAGTTCTCACCTCGTTTCACCAGCTTTTCCTCATCAGCAGCTTTTTTTATCAAGTTCACAGTTTCTTGCCCTGTTCTCTCATATACTCATCTATCACCTCCCCATCCCATTTCGTGTTTTTTCGTTGCCTCTCTGGACTTATGCAAAACTATTTGTCCTCTCTCCCCTCATTTCAAACCTTTCTGCCCCAAATTTGATGAAAGACACATGCTCAGATAACTGTATGACACCATCGCCAAACAGAGAATCTTTATTAGAAGATATTCCCTCCTTTGAAAGCACAACGCAATTTGGCCTCAAATCAAAGTAAACAGAAACCAAAGTTTAAGCTGTCTAAATACCAAATATTTGTAATCAGAAAGACACATAAGCAATATTTGGAACAAGACTGGCTACAGATACAGACTAGGGAACGGAGCAACCATCAGCCACCTCCTCTATATAGATGACATCAAGCTGTTTGCCAGAAGTGAACGAGATATCAATTCACTGATCCACACCACACGGCTCTACAGCAATGACACTGGAATGTCATTTGGACTGGAGAAGTTTAAGGGTGTGAGTATATACTAGTGAGTATAACAAACACTATCCTGGAGGAAACAACAAGATCCATGAGTACATCAGAAAGATGGGCAGAACTGATCCTGTATTTGGTGAATACATCAGGAATCCAAGAAGGAAGAGCAAGAAGAGAAATATAAACAACATTAAAGTGTTTCTTTCTCACAGTCAGGCATACAATATGTAACCGTTCTGTGAACAATCTGAGCTGCATAAAAGGTCCAAGAAGTGCAACATCAGTGTAATCACATTTTCTATGACAAACAAAATTTCTAATACTTCAGCTAGCTAATGTGAAGCTAATCGCGTCATGTACACACGCGTACAGTTTTAGCCACAGCTGAATCAACTGTTGTTGGCAACCTCTCCAAAGTGCACCAGAAATTCTCGTGCTGTAAGAAAACACGATGAATCACATGGTAGATCTGGATGGTCATGAGTGTGCCATGAGTGAGGACAGAGAGTCCTCTATATGAAGAGGGTGTACACAGGTTTGCTAATTAACGCATTATGCATTGTAACTACATGGGAATGAATGAGCACGATCTAGGAAACCAGAGTCAGTAAGAAAGGTCTATATGGCTCGTTAGCGGGACAGCAAACCATCAGACCCTAAACACTTGAAAACAGCCCCTCACACCAGTGACAACCTTTGTGAGGAGAGAATATCATCTTAGACTTAATTAGAGTCGACCGCCCTCATGGCTATTTGAGAGGTGCACAGCTAGAACAGTGTTTCACAATATTTTCGTACCCAACACCACAATTTCAAGGCCGAGCTGTATTTGCAGAATAGCATACTCCCACAATCCAGACATGTTTATTAGGTTGGTAAGAGTGAGTGTCTGTGTCTGGGTGTGCCTCAATGTGTTGGCCCTGTTATAGATCTGCAACCCTTAACTGGATGAGCGGCTACAGAAACAGATGTATGATGCATAAGAGAACATTTTCTCTGAGGCTTTGGTTATCCTTCCTTCTTACACTTTTTAAATGTCAAAACTGATAGAACTGTGACAACGGTTTCACACGGTGACTAACCAGCTGCAGCCGTGCCGAAGTAAGAAAGAACCCAGGATTGAACTTCTTTCTCTTGAATAGCTTTCGAGAAACATGCCGCCAAATTAGTACTTTAAACTCCTGTCTTCTAAATCTTTGTCATGACAAATGTCAATCTCCCAGAGCAGCTCGGTGAAGCTGACCGTCATTATAGCCATACAGCACAACTAGCTTAAAACTCACCGGCTTTGCCTTGTCCCAGATTCCTGTGAAGTATGCCTCTCTCAACCTAACGTGCCATCAAAACAAGCCAATTGGCATAAGCTGCCTAGTGCTGAAATGGTGCCCAACAAACACACATGCACTCACTCACACAGGCACTTTGCAGTCTGTGGAGTGGTACACTTTAACACTTTAATCGGCTGGCCTCGCAACGATGTCCAACTCCGACAATCAGCACTGCAATTAACAAAGATTTAACAGCGGTGGTGGAAATTCGTTGTTGCCTCCTCTAGGAGAACTAGGGCAATTCAGACAAGCTGAAGAATTTAAGTGAAAAACCTGGCCGGGTCACACCACACTGAGCGCACTCCTATTCTCAAAGCTCTAACATTGAAACAAATTTAGAATAAGTACAAGGAGTATAAATTTATAAAAGAGTATAAATGTTACAGAACTGGGTATCTTCACTTTTAAATATTGTAAGGCCCATTTTGTTTTTGTGATGGAGTATAAACATGAATCAACACACTCATTACAAATGTAACCAACAAAATCTGAGCCAGAGCTCATTTAAAAGGAACGAATAAGGAAAGTCCTTTAATTCACACGACATGCCGTCACACCACAGGCAGTCCAAACGGTTTATGTAACCATGACATCACTCATTGGTTAGTGAAGCCTCGATCTGAGGATCTTAATTGTCAACATCTTGGTGTTTTTACAACCCGATGTGAGGAGCGAGGGGAATTTTTGAGTTTTAAACAGCACATCTAACCAGCTGTGATTGGCAAGTTGTTAGCCAATAGGCACACTCTGCATAATCTTCCTTTCCTACTCTTAGAATGACCAAATAAAGCTCAGTGCTGTATTCAAAAATAACCTGAAACTTGCAATTGAGTGTTTGTGTCACAGCAGCAATGGAACTATTCAAAACCACAGAAGTTTGAAGCACTTCAGTGTTTGCTTTGCTTTTCAGACCCAGAAACTATGTCCATTTCTTATTGTGATTACAACCAAACTTGAACGATTCATATAAAGTGTAGGAACAGGTTCAAAATAGTTAATTTCTTTATTTAGAAAGTATGTGTTGTTATGTAGCTAATGTCTGAATCTATTAAAGCAGAGAAGGTTATTGCCAGGATGTGTTATGGAGGTAATATATGTCTATCTGGCATGTTGGCCCGAATTTAGCAACAAGAACTGTGACAAGAAGTTTGGTGCACAGGGAAGTGAGCTTTCCAAACTGGGGTTTACATCAGAGCCACACATGAATAAAAGAGGCCAGGAGTTCATTTCTCTCACCACTATACCTCTTTAACAGGGCGCCTTTATCCCCGGGCTGAGTCACAGAATAGTTTGATGCTGGTCATATGATGAGGTGAATAAAGAACAAACTCCTCGAGGTCATTTCCCAGTGCTACTGGAAGCCAAACGTTTTTCAAGTCACAGCAATTTTCCCAGAGTTGCCATTAGACTGTTACTGGACTGGAACTGAAATGTTTTTCTAGGAATTAACCAGAGGAAATAGATCTGATGGTGCCATTTCTTTTAGCGTGACTGCTGAGATGCTGCACATTTCATAACAATCTTGTACAGACAGGCCATGATCACAGTCACACAAAGTTTTTGGCACGTCTTAACTTCAAATATATATACTGTACTGTGATATATCTAGAGTGAGATTTTAAATATTTCAAAATGATAGATTTGCAGACACACTTTCACAATGTAACATGAGCACCAAAAAAAAAAAATCACAATTTTGGGATCATTTCTGTTTTAAACTGTGAAACAGTTACCTGAGGCACCTAAATGAAGCAATAAAAGTAAAGGTCACCTTGCAGCCTCTTAAGGAACCACAGGTAGAGTTATTGGGTGCCATTAGAGTGTCAGTCAGTAACTAGCAATATAAACCACAAATAAACTACCCATTGATGGTTTAAATTCAGTTACCAATACATTCACCCAGACCTGTAAAACCATAAACTTTAACCATAAAACTTAATAAGTAAAAATGCAACAGGAGCCTGTAACATATGCTACCAACCGCCCGGCAGCCATAAAGCAATGTGCATGTGAACACGGTTTTATTTTTCACCAGCTAGCCCCAGCACTTGCAGTCTCCTGTTTCTTCTACTGGCTGGCTTGCTGCCCAGGTCGCTGCTGTAACCGTCCTCTATGCCATCTGAGAAAGGATCTCACACAGTTGGACGTACTCCAACTAAACTTCAGGGAGCACCTCTGCTCTGGTGATCTGGTGGGCCAAATTAACCACAACCTGCAGGGGGTGGAGCAGCTGTTTCAGCTCAGCGTAGCTGCACACGAACCGGCTGCTCCAAAGATGAGGAGTTGGTGTTCATGAGCACTAATGCAAGGGGCAAAAAATTATACTGCTGTTGATTGTCACAAATTATTTTGCAAATAAAATATTTGCAGGGGGCAAACCTATAAGCTGTTTGAGCTAATCTATTTTAAAAGTGCGTGCACGGTCCTGATGCACCATTTGTAAGCCATACAGTGATGAATTATATGTTGTTTGCATCAGTGCATGGGATTCAACCATTTAATTGCACATGGTTTCAAGTGTCACTGGCACATATATGAAGGCACACACATAAATTCCTTTTTGCTCCACAGAAGCTGAGGACACCCTGGTATACTTTATAGATACATTGTAGCACACTGACTATTGCAACCTTGATTTCAGTCTCATGCTGTGTTTCATCAGACAGTTTTAGTCTAAAGTGACAACAAACTTAAAGACTTTGGAGGACAGGGGAAAAATGGAGAAAGATGATGGTTACCTAATCTTAACAAAAATAAATAAATAATTCCAGTCAAAAGTGTGGACACAATCACCCACAAAGCTTCTTTTATATACGGCATTACAAAATACCGCCAGAGAAAACATTTTTCAAGATGAACATTGCCATGATAACATCAGCACTGTAGGGATGCGTTGTATTCCTCAAGCAGTATTATTGTAAGCAGATTTAGGTCATTATGGTTACATCGGCTCACTCATTTTTGAAAAGGGAAAGATTTGCAGTGGAAATGACTTAAAAATTTAGTCTCTGGAGTTTGAAAAAAGCGACTGAATTTTTCTGAGATGTTTCACATCTCATCCAAGAGGCTTCTGCATTTCTAAAGAACTTTCTGAACTCTCTAGAGCTGAAGAAGCCTCTTAAACTCTAAGAAGTACAGTCGCCTTTTTTCAAGCTCCAGAGACTACCATGAACTGGATGACTGAGAACCTAAACAGACTTACAATTTTAAAGTGCACATTTCTGTTTGTCTCTGCTAAAGTCTGCACTAGTCTATTAACACTGTAGTGTCCAGAGTGGGCATGTTGGAGATGTTTTGAGTTTGCAGTAGTGAATTATGGATGTTAGAGCATGCAAAATGCACAATTTACCTTTCAGAGTGTCCCGGTCTGTTCAGTTTTGACACACAGCGCAGTTTCTCAAAGCTTTAAGTGTGTAGCTGTACTGACCCATCAGTGCATTAGCAAAGAGTAAATAAGGAAATGGCGGTCTCGCCAGTGCTCAACAGTGGGTAACAGTTCACCATAAGTTTTACACAAACCAAGAGTAACAAATACAGACAGAAATAGCAATTTGAGAAGCTGTAGTTACATATCTTGTGCCTGCCGGGTGAGTCACTTCTTATATTTTGCTTCCAAGAAAGCCAGATTTCCCCTGTTGTCCAGGAACACTGTAACCATTTTAGTGAACCAAATACATCAATTTCCTATTTTTCTATAAAGATTTGAGGGATGGCTCAAGACTTTTGCATCAGCTTTAACTCGGCATAGATTCACACACAGAAACATGCTGGGGATCTGGCAGTATTTGCAGCCACTTGGCCCGGCAGCAAATTAATGCAGAATAAAAATTTTAAATTTTTCCATCACGTGGACATTACGATTTGGTGTTGAGCCAGCATCACAGTTTGTGGATGTCTCCTCAGGCAACTTGCCTGTACAGGCATTTCACGTCAGCCACTGACTATTTTCTTTTGACTTAAAAAAAAAACACATCACAGTTAAGGCTCATTTCAGGAAATAAAAGATCGTGAGAGGTGGCCAGTTACCTTTAATTCTCCACTCCCTTATGTACAAAGAGGGCATTGAGGTATTCATGGTCGGACCAAGCACACCCAGCAGGCGTTGGCAACGGATGCACAAAAAAACAATCATGTCTATAAAAGCAAGTCAAACAAACCTCTTTGCTGAAGCTGGGTATGGCAATTCAATCTGGCTGGTTACTCATAATTAGATGAATTTGAAAAGGAAAGAAAACCTCACGGACAGACGGTGTGACAATAGCCTCACGCCTTTTTTGCGCAGTAGGATAAAAAAAAAAAAAAAAACCAAATTGCAAACAAAAAAAATAAAAAAATTAAAAAATTTAACAAAAAAAAAAA
>VOQJ01016260.1:6617-23938 GCA_015052665.1 Apistogramma diplotaenia | reverse complement strand
AAAAAATGTGGTGGGGGGGGGGGGGGGCTGACATGTACAGAAGGGCAACACAAAAGAAAAAAAAGATAATCTGGAAGTGCTCTTCAGAAGTTCTCAACCGCTCAGCACCATCCGGACAAGTTCTGTAAGAAAAGTGGAGGAGAAACACCAGCATTTCAGTCAAATACAGAGAAAGTTTAGAAAAAGCATCCGTCCATGGGAGTACAAGCTCTTTCCCAACCAGCCAGGACATGACGTCTGAGATCTGCACACACATGGAAATGAATCTACACCGTTTCTGATAGTGTAGCGTGAAAATGTAGGAACTTTAGAAAATGATCTGTTTGCAACACTTTCGCTCATTATCTTTACACTTTATGCACCCCAATATCCATTTTCTCCTAACACCACTGTTGGTGTTGATTGTGGCTGCAGGTGAGACAGAGGAGTGCTGCAGGAGAGAAAGGTTAAAAGGTCATTAGAGGGAAAATTACAGGTCAGGGAACATCAACAGCACTTGGCAGTAACAGATTAAAACTCCAACTCATTATAAAGTCTTCCAATTGTTGCCTTTATTGTAACTAAAACTTCTGTATCAACAGTGGGAGATCTTTAAGAGGTTTATTTAAGCCCTCTGGTCAGCCAGATATGATGTAATGTACAAAAGCTGTGAGACAGGAACACCGAGTCAGTGAGCATGCGGCAGACCGCCCTGGGCATCACACCACATCGATACCAAACAGAATTCCCAGCAGTGACGATCTGTCACACAATTTCCTGTTGTGTGCTAAATTTATAAAAGCTACTGCAACCTGTCGTTTTAAACATCAGTGGCAGTGGTTTTATTTCTACCTTCATAGTTAATGCAGCCATTGGCATCTTCGTGTCCTGCTAAAAGAGTCTCCACCTCTTCTTCTGTCATCTTTTCACCTGGAAGATGAAGAAACAAAAATAAAGGCCCCCCCGAGGACAGAAATAATCATGTTCTAACAAAGTGCAGAGCACGGTTCTGCAGGTCTTACCTAGTGTGGTGAGGACATGACGCAGCTCAGCTCCCATCACTGTGCCGTTTCCCTCCTTGTCAAAGACGCGCAGGCCTTCAACAATATCGTCAAAGGAGCACTGGTCCTTGTTCTTAGCAATGGCCTGATACATGGGCAGGAACTGTTCAAAATCCAACATCTTGGTGTTCATCTCTGCAGGAGGGACAACAACAGTTAGCCTTCAGTGGTGTAGGTGCCATGAATGAATTGAAAGATGACGTGAGGGCTTTGTTCTGTGGTGAGGTTAGCGTGGATGCTTCTCTGTGATTCTTTTGTTTCTTGTGCATTTAAAGTTCAGGCCCGTGGATGTGGGCGATGACATTCAAAGCTGACACAAAGCACCTTTTCAGTTGGATGCAGAGGTGGACGAGTTACAGCAAAACCAGGGCCTTTTAACAGTGATGTGAGGGGCATCATAGCCCTTTTACTAACTGTTATATTTGAACACAGCAGAAAAGTAAATATAGCTTTTTTTTGCAGACAAAGATGTGTACCTAAGGTTTTATTCCTCAACAAGCACACAATTTAAATTAATAAAGATAACTGCTAATCAATGATTTAGCACCTGTACTACTTTCCAGAGGTCGTAACGAGACTTTGCAATTGTACAAATAAGACGCCCGACCATACTGTTAACCAAGACAACTAATAATGCTGTTACATTCATCTGTTTTAGTTGCGAGTTATCAATCAGAGGCTTGCCTTCTAGCTTGGGATTTCCCAGGACTTTGAGTACTTCAGCATTGACCGGGTTCTGTCCCAGAGCTCGGATAACATCGCCACACTGGCTGTAGGTGATCTTCCCCTCGCCCGTCCGGTCAAACAAGAGGAAGGCCTCCTTGAACTCTAGTAAGGAAGACAGCATTGCAGAACTCCCATTCAGCTGCAGAGCATTAGGTTCCCACACATTACAAACCTTATGCACCAAAGAACTTTGAGCTTTACAGATATCTTTCACGTAGGGTAGAAAAACTTAGTACTTTTGATGCTGCTGAAATGGCAGGTTCTGTCATGGCAATGTATCACAACCACATAAGCAGAACTCTCTCTGAAGCCACTCACTGTGCATGCATTTTCATATACAGACTCACAGAGGATGTGCGAAACTGGCACATTTCAGATAGGCTGATTTCGCTGAAACTACTCTCCTCGGGTGTCAGTGGGTGACGGTAGGGAACAGCTGGTGCATGAAAAGCAACACCAAAAACTCTTCTGTTGTGTTTTTAAAAAAGTGCCATAGCCAATCACGTAAACTGTCTCTGCGCCTTTTGTCACACCTATAACCGCACCACAAAAAAAGAAAGTCGTTACCGTGTCTGCCATTCCACACATTTAAAAAGCACACTTTGCCATCAGCATGCAAACAAACCAACAACATGCTTTGCCAAAGTCCTGTTTTGCAGGTTATTGCTGCAGCTATGTGGCACTCCTGATGAGCGCTGAGTTAAACGTTGTCCGGTTTGAGTCGTGAGGAGCCTTCAGTTATCACACACTGCGAATGCCATTCAGTTAGGCAAGTTAAATTTAGCTCCGTCTGTCACCGCAGTGCTCATTTACCTGCGGGGATCCTGCAGTTTGCAAAGATTACTGTGGAGCTACAGGGTCAGAAGTCACAAAGATGTTTCAGATATCTTCTAGCTGTATTACAGTGATGGATGGTTATGGGATAATACCCCGCCCCCTTTTTTCTTAACCATTTTTACTAACTAGCGAGACTTACCCATGATCTGGTCCTCCGTTAAGTCAGACTGGTCGCGGCGGAGTTGAGGAAGAGGGGAGGAACAGTTTGAGACACAAAACATTACAGAGACTTTAGTGTGATTTACAAATGCGTCAAGTTAATCCCACAATGGCATTAATTACAAACAAGAGAAGGCTCTGAGCTAAAGGCTCGAGTGAGTGAAGCAGGCCAGCAGATTCGCATTCATCGTTGGCTGGCTTGGCGTTACCTGCGCTCGATTAGAAGATGGTACAGTCATTTACCGTGGCTCCATCTAAAGGCTGATGTTTCGATACATCTTTCCGGAGGATCTTTGACTTACCATGTCTGTTTTGTGTGTGTGGTGCTCAGATGACAGATGGCTGAAGCTGCTGCACCTCCTCTGAGCTGCGAGGACTCAAACGGCTGCTGCTCGATTACATCCCTGATGATGTCACCGTTGCTCTAGCGACAACAGCCAATCACATACCTCCATTTGACAGCGCCGTTCTAGTATATTTGCAGGGCTGCAGTTTGTTTTTGGTGCTGCAGACAGACCTGCAGCCACAAGGCACCATATTAACAAATACAGAATATCAAGCAATGCTGCTGCATAAATGTTGACATTTCAAACTTGGTGATCATTACAAGCTTCCTGTGTTCAGTGAAAGATGACTCTGTTCTGTTTAAATCCTGCACTCGGTGAACAGCCAATAGTCTGCAGCTGCAGCTTGACTGGACCTTGTGCCCACATTACTTTAGTGTGCTTTAAAGTGAGGTAACAGGACAATAGTGTTGGCATTTTCCTTAACTACAGGTTACCAAATGAGGTAAGTCCCTCAGTGGCATCTTTCGCTGAAACACCAGCACTTATTACACGTGTTTTTTTGAAAACATCTTCTCAAAACGAAGATGAATCCAAAAGTGTTTTGAGATGCATGTTTTTAATTAGGCATGTGATACACTGATCACTTCTCCACACCCAATCATTTGTCTCTTCTTTCCCTTAGTCTGTGTCATATGGAAGCTTCCAGAGTGTTTTTGGCCCATCTCTCTATGCTGTTTTTCTCCTCTTTTCCCTCTCAACCATGTCAGGTGGCTGCCCCTTTCTAAGCCTGGCTCTGCTGGAGGTTTCTTCCTGTTAAAAAGGAGTTTTTCCTTCTCACCATCACAAAGTGCTCACTCTGTTTGGTTGCTGGAGTGCTCTATAGAATACTGTAGTGTCTTTACCTCAGAGCGTAAAAGGCAACTGTTGTAATTTGGTGCTATATAAAAATGAATAAATAAAAATCAACCTTTACTGGATTTTCCTTAAAACCTCAATATTTCACTTTAGATGTTTAGTAATAAGGTTTACAATGGTGTTGGTAAAAATATCATAGGTCCTGTGATGTATCACTTCTCAAGAGGATGAATAAACAAGAATATAAAATTAAAAATACTAAAACATAGATGTTTCAGGAAAAACATTTTATTGTTGGTCATTTCATCAGGCACCAATATTAGCAGGTCCAGATACTCTCCTTTCAAATTCATGACACTGTATGACTGTGATGCCTCAGTGTTACATACTAAGCAAGAACCGAAACACGGTAAACTGATCTGGATAAATGATCTCAATCTTCACTCTCTGTCTTCAGTTGTCTCTCCACACTGAAATCGCACAAAGTCCAGCACTCGCGCCTGTTGACCTATGAGGAACTGTGCCACAGTCCTGCTGGGATCTGCGAGAAAGGTCTGAGGCAGCAGGCGTGTCTCACTTTCACCACAGGGCAGGTCATCCACGTTACCCAGAGACAAAGGAGCCTCTCCCACTATATGCTGTCCCAGTTTACGACCTAGCGTTTTCTGCTCTCCCTCATTCCCACCCTGAAATATGACCAGAGCGCCATACCGGCCCATGGCCACTTCAGTCTGGCTGCTGACACCCCCATGTACATATGAACCAATTTCCCACTCAGCAGGGATGCCCACTGTCACTGCCCGCTTCAAAGACATGTTCTCACCGAGGCGACCTGAGAAGAAGGAGAAACCCATTTAATCAAGGCCTGCTGCAACAGACAGTAAAACTTGATTCATTTCTTAAATTTAATGACTGAATGACTCATTTTGCTTCCTTTTCATTAGTGCTCGTCTGGAAGCACGCAGTTGGATATGCCAGCAGTGTTGTATGTCCCACATGTGAGAGGTGCTGTACAGTGAGCAGTGTCCCTTAAGGAAAGTACTGACCTATTGTGAGGGCCACCTGGTCAGCTAGTGAAGCTCCTTCACCCACACTGAGTTTGTTTAACTCAGCACTTGACAGGACACTCTGAAAACAAAGGTAGTATATGTTAGCGAAAGGACAGATAAACAGTGTTGTACACAGTCCTGCATTTGCTATTAACATCCACCTTCAGTTGCTGAACTTCAGGAGTGTCAGAAAGCAACAGTCAACTCTCCCTATGGGGAGATGGGGGAAATGGGGTAAAGGGGCAGCGATTTATTGAGGTTTACATGGAAATACAATATGTAAAGAACAACTGATTAGTACAAATCTAATGTGCATGAAAGTCAGTCTTTGGTATGATCACCTTTATTCTTCAATGCAACCTAAACTCACTCAGGCTGTCTTAAGCTTTCTTGTGACTCCTTGAGTAATTTTCAGTAATCTTTGTTGATCCTGAAACTACGTCAATAATACTGAGGTCCAGGCTCAGGCCAGGCCAATCCATAACTGATAGTGTATGATGGAGGGGGAGGGGGGGGGGTGTCAAAGTGCTAGCTTGAACAGTATGTGTCTTTAGTGTTAATATGAACATCCAAGGTGAGATCGTTCTTGAGTTTTTGCATTCACAAGACAAGTTGACCTTTCACCTTTACCTTTAGGACAAGGTTGCTGAGATTCAAACTTGCCCGAGATTTTTATGTGAATTTGAACATCTCAGATTACATAATTCTTGAGTTGTAGCGAATGTTAACGTTTTTGTGGAACAGACGCCAAGGCTGTACACATACATACACACACTTACTTCTACCTCTGGACCTGAGCATCTTTCTTTACCTTCACATATCCTGGCTGATGTTGAGTTTTATTCCTGTGGTGAGCCAAGGTGGCAAACGTTACATCATTAACCAGCTGCTGGAACTTCTCATTGCGTGCCACAAAGTCTGTCTCACAGTTCACCTGCATCAAAGAGATGAGGGAGTCAGAAGACCAACGTGTTGACCAAAAGAAAGAAGGAAGAGCGTCAATGAGACTGCAAATGAATTCCTGTACCGGTGGGCTTACCTCCACCATTACTGCTGCTTTATCTCCTACAAACACACCGATCAGGCCCTCTTTGGCTTTGCGATTCTCAAGCTTGCTTGCTTTGCTCCAGCCCTCCTTCTGGGCCTGCTCATGCAGCCACGTCTCTGCCTGAACGTTTGGCAAATTACATTAAACAGTCACACAGCTCATTTGTTTCATAGTAAAGATTTAACACAATGCTGAACAGCACATTAGAAGAAGGTCTCACCTGAGCCATGTCATTATCAAACTTTTCCAGAGCTTTCTTACAGTTAATAAAAGTGTAGCCTGTGCTTTTCCGCAGTTTCATCAGGAGGGCTTTTTCTGCTGCCAGCAGCTGACATCCTGTGTGTAAGGACTGCACAGGCCGGCAAATGCTGACCTGAGAGACACACATGACGAGCAAACAAGAGTATAACTTCAACAAGTCACGCAGATTTCTATCTTTAGAAACCACTGAGGTCAGAGGTGCCTAATCTGCCTTAAAACAAACGTCATTTTAAGTAAAATTGCTAATTTGGTATTAAAAGACCATGAAACAAGAATGAATTAGCAAGTTAACTCACTGAAAGTGTACCACAAATGCTACACGCGAAATCAGAGAAAACCAACTCGCGACAGCTCGAGTTTTAAGTAAAATGTTAAGCGTGCGCTTACCTTTGCGACATCTCTGGTTATTGTTCTGAACAAAAAGGTTAAAGACATCTTCACAGCCAGCAGAAGTGCACAGACTTATGAAAGCTACCAATGTCATTCACCTCCACGCTGTGGAAGGAAGCCGGTCGGGGACAAAAATGTTTAAGTAGCATTTTGGCGCCACCTAGCGTACAGGAGGACAGCTACACAACATCGCCAGAGTCCACCCAATGTTTTATGGGGCCTTATTAAGCATCATTTGATTTGGCTAATCCCACCAACAACCATTTACCTCAGCACAGCCACTATTAACCATATATGGTCCCTGTTTAATTATTTGTGCATTAGAAATCAACTGTTATCATGGCACTAGTGCTGGAAAGAAATCAAGCAAACCAGCAGATAATGGATTTTTAAAACAAGTTTACAGTTTTAATTGTTTTTAAAATGTGCAAAAGTGCAGACCCAAATGTTATTTTTCACATAGTAATGCAAATGCAAATACTGATAATACTGAATAAAACAAATAGACTAACTGACAGCTAACAGTGGATTACCAACCATAATACCTATAGTTTACATTCAGGATCACCTAAGCTCACCATTCCTTTACTGAACTAAAATCTCATCTGACATTGCTATGTAACAAATGTTAGTGAATGTTAATGATAAATAACTAATATGTCATTATTTGTGCCCCTTACAACAGAGCACTTTTTAAACACCACAGCCTACCCAAGTATTGTTCCTGGCCATGTCCATCTTGTTATGACTACAGTCTGATGACTGCTTCCAGCAGGTAAGCATGTGAGCACATGATCTCCACGTGCTCAGCGATACTGAAATGTGTGAGCTATTCTGAGTTATCTGACATAAACCCTGTGAAATATAACATCTGCTCATTCAGGTGGAAAAAATCAGAAAGGGTCCCATAATAATGGAAAACTGTACTTTAAATGGCTCCATATGGATTTTATAATTTCTTTTATTTCATTCTATTACAGCTAATCAGTCATAAAAAATAGATTTGGCCTTTGATGGAAATCACATCGTTTTTCAACCCAAATTACATGAATAGAAACAGCTTATAACATATGTCATGAGCTTTGATAACGTTTCTGTGAATTAAAGCTCTGTGCGATAAGCAGATGTAAAGTTTCAAATAGAGGAGAAAGAAATTGAACACATTTTTCCTTAAATAGATCCATAAATATTTTAAAATTATTAAAATATCTCTATAATTATATAAATACATAATTAAAAAAACACATCAAACAACCTAAAAGGCACAGTTGTGATAATGTGACATCATTTATGGGCTGGGTAATGCGAGTGTTGCCTTTTAGAAGTCATTTTGTAAATTATTATTATTGTTTTACCACACACACACACACACACACACACACACACACACACACACACACACACACACACACACTTAAACAACATAAAGGCCATGTGCTCCTCTGTGGGATGCCTGACATTCCTGATAGCCCAACTTACAATAACAACAATAACACAAAAGACTGCTTTCAAACATGATTCCACAGCTGGTGTGTTGGTGTATGCCAGTATGGACTGGTCCCAACAGGGCACTGCATAAGAGAAAAAAACTTTGATAATCAATGCACAGCAGCTGTGCTCGCCAGCTCCACCTGGCACAGCCCTGAACTTGTCTCACTCACCTCTCTTTCTGCAGCTGAGCACAACTGCAGCCCACTACCACACAACCCCACTGGCCAACTTAGGTTGGAGATCCAGCCTGTTTGCTCCGGGCCTCGCACCGGCTGCTGTGACAGTGAGACCTGACCCTCAACTCATCACTTTTCAACATGCAGGATTAATGTTGTAAAGAGATATTTATTGAAAACCATGTCCATTTTTTAAAACCTAACCTAAATGACTTTTTCAGATACAAAAATAATCACGGAGTAACAAAAAAAGTGGAAACTGTGGGCTCTCGATTTGTGATTGAAAACATTATCAGTCTGCCCAGCTTCTTATTCGGATTGAGCATCATTTGCTAACAGGCTCATGTGCCAATCCAATATTACCACAGTTGCTATTTCAATCCAGGACACCATGAATGTTATAAATTCAGATCCAAGACTGATCCAGCTGTTGTCCTCCTTAGTCACTGTAGTTCAGCATGTTCTGAACAGCAGACGGTGCTAATCTGCATCCTGTGTACTGGTACCGCAGAGCGGTGGTCATGGACCAGATTGGCAGGCATAATTTAATATTTGTACCAAGAGTCCAGCTAATATATCCAGCTCATCTTCAGCTCCCCTCATACCTTCTTCTTGTAGCTACACAAGAGCACCCATTCAAGTCCTTCAGTACTTCAGTGCCATTCTCTTATGTTTTGACAGAACCTGGAAGGCACCGTCACACCCAGGTGGATCACAGCAGGATGTTGTCAGAGATAAGTTGAATGAGTAAAAATGCTGTTGCAGCAAGCCAGCATCTGCTCTGTGAGCATCATAAAGACACAAAGTAGGAATGGTTTTAATATCTCTTTCAAAACGTTCTGTGAAGGTCAAAGGAGGTTTACTTGGTAAATGTGCATTGCTTCACCGATGATGGAGCACAAAATATGAAAACTAATATCAAACACATGGCCATAGAGGATCCTCTTTGCAATCAGAACACAGCTGGAAAAAGGAAGCAATGCAAGTGTTTCATCTCCAGGTTTAAATTTCCCCTTTTGACTAGTGCAGTCATTGTTCCTGTGACCTGAGTGGAGTTTTTCCTCTCAGGTTCTGGACATGTTGATCTCTCCAAGTTTCCTTCAAGCAGGTTCAGAACTTCTCCAAAAGAAAAAGATATCGAGTGGAGGCCTGGAGCACCTGCTGTGGGGAGGTGGGTGCTAGTACTCGTGGGTTCCCTTCATCAGATTTACAGTACTATTATTTTCTTTATTTTAAAAGCTGAGCACTTCACTGTGGTTCATTATCTTTGGCACTTTGGGATTATCCACAACAATAGAAAAAAAGACTCATTTAAAAAACGATGCACCTGTGGCATGCTGGTACCTGCCGGTGTGGTCATAATGTTTCAACAGGTAACTATTTAAGAGAATAAAAGCTGAGTAACCTATACAGAGGCGCTGTGTCAGTTATCTCCACCACCACTGGTCACTGGTCTGCCCCTATCTCTTTGATGGTAGTTGAGAAAAAAACCACACCCCACTTTGATATAAAGGAAAGGGCACAACAGTCAGTTCACCTAGTTACCAGGCTGCTGCTGAGCCAAGATGAAGGTCATTGCTGTCCTTGTACTTTGTGCGACCCTGTTCTGCCAGGGATACAGCAGTAAGTGATTTCGTTTTGAGCCAGTTTTTGCATTTTTGTTGTCATCATGTTACAAGTGGAACAAAGATGTCAGTGTAATGCTGTCAGATTAGGACACCAATCTGTCTTGTTGGTTTCCAGACACGCTGGACTCATGTCAGGGACGATGTGGTTATGGAACCGACAGCAATTTCTCCTGTCAGTGCAATCCAGCATGTGAGCGTTACGGAGACTGCTGTTCAGACTACATTGAAATATGTAAAGGTAAGTGACATAAGCAGATGCCTGATGTTGTTTGATGCAACTCCAAACACAGTGTACCAACTTGGTGTTGCAGTGTATGAACTCTGTAACATTAAAACCAAAATATGTGTCATGCGAAGCTGACCCCACCTCACGTGCCTCACAGCATGCCTCAAGCTGTGATACACAAAATCTTCCACCATCAGCCCCTCTGTTGCAGACACCTGGCTGCTTTCACATGGCTAACGCGTTCCAGCAAACAGCAAAAGTGTGTGCGCCGTGGTACCTGTATTACAAAATGTGAATTTTTCAATCTGTCCTTTATGACAGTAGTGTCATAGTTGTAGTACGTTGAGTACAAACAAGTATTTTTTTTTATTCTACTTATTATGTGTAATTTGGCCATTTTAGTGGCAGGTCAGGTTTTATTTTAAAATGATTACACATGTTTATTTTTAGAGTAACCTGCGGGGCTCTTTGAATTGATTATGAGTTCCAAAAAAACTGGCGACTCAGTTTGTTTAATTAATTAATTATTGGTCATAAATCTCTTTGATCCTCTCCCATAATTCATCTTTATAGGTTCAACAACAAACTTTATGTTAATTATTTAGGCATAGTTGCTCTAAGCACTTATATAATTTTTTTTTTCATTGACATGTGCATAGTGATGAAGCAGTTTATCTTCATGTAGATCAGAGACAGATTTAAAGCATTTTCTCTTTATAATTATTTATTTCCTTTAACTTATTAGATTCTTATTCTGTTATCATATTGCGTCATCCATCCATCTCATGCCTTTGCTACCTTTCTTACATAAAATAATATAAACACTTCTTGTGTTTGGCTCGTTGATCCACGTGCACATGGCCAAAGCTTGTAAATGTCCAGCAGGTGTCACTATTGTGCTACTATTGTGACTCATGCAGAATTTAGCTGGATGATTTCATGCACTCTTTTTAACTTAACTTGTACTTTCCATCATCTGTACTCCTGGCATATATACAGGAACTGACACGTGTGCTTGTCTTTGTAGGTACGGGTGGAGCAGTAACTGATGCAGAGATCAAGGCTCTCTCTGAGACACTTTATGCTCTGGACTCCAACAAAGCTTCAGACTCAGAGTTGATCATTGACCCTCAGACTCTGGTGCCCGACTCTGAGACCAGCTCTCAGATAGATCACTCGTCAAAGCCGTGAGAAGATTATCAGCACAGCACTTTCTCATCATGTGGCCATTATTCAGTATCCTCAATCTTTTTTTATTTCTGTGTTTGTGCTTTCAGCTTGTTCCGCTACGTCGATGAGAACGCTCTCTTTTCCAAGCCAACCTATGCTGCTCTCCTGTCTCTGTTGGACAACTACAACAGGATGACTGGACAGGCGGAGGACTTCAGCTCTCAGCAGCTGGCTGAGCAGGAGAAATTCGTCAAGGAAACTATGTCCAACACTGAGCTCGGAAGGGAGTTCTTTGCTTTTCTTTACACCAAGGGTAAACGTGTAGTAGTTCACCTTTGTGCATCCTCAGCACAGCTTAAAGGTTGGGTAATGTCATTCAGATGTGTTTGCAATGGTTGTGCTTATTTCCAAAGGCATCTATAAATCTGAGGAAGAGTTCATTGAGGACCTGCAGATGATGTGGTTTGGTCTGTACTCTCGGAGCAAACAGCTGGACTCCAGCGGCTTTGAACACATCTTTTCAGGTTCATACAGAGAAGATTTCTTTACAATGTCACAGTTGTTTGAAAACATTTTTTTTATCACTTACAACTACATTCTGTAACAGGAGAGGTCAAGGGAGGAAAGGTTTCCGGTTTTCACAACTGGATCCGGTTTTATCTTCTTGAGAAAAGTGGAAAGCTAAACTACTACAGCCACAGCTTCAACGGGCCTGTAAGCACAGACAATAAAAATTCTAACATGGTGTTTTAATTTACAATGTGCATTGCATTTGTTTTATTTTTCTAATTTTTTCTCTTGCTTCAGTGGAGTACATACCCTGATGTCCTGGGGATGCAGTTCATGTGGGACGGCTACTACAAGCAGGTTGGCTCTTCAGTCATTGGCTCCAGCCCGGAATTCGACTTTGCCATCTACAGCCTCTGCTATATCACTCGTCCTGGAAAACAGTGAGTAAATCTTCATGTCTGGTAACATCTTACATGTTTCTGTCCTGATTTTGGTTGTCTATCCATCAACCTCAGGTGTCATCTGAGCGTGGGAGGGAAGGAGCTCATTATTCAAACTTACACCTGGGATAATTCCTTCTATGGTGATGGGAAGAAGTTCATTGGCTCGGCCTTTCCTTCAACCCCTTAGGGACTGGAACGGTTCTCTAAGCAACAAGAAAATTACAGAGCAGCCTGCAAGTGTTTCATAAGTATTTAGAAATCATTTTCCCAACAGTGGCACTTGAGGTCAAGTTCACAAATAAAAAGAAATAATGTAATGTAAATTTACCATTCCCTATATCCTGCAATAAAACAATGCCTAACAATAAGTAAAAAAAAACACGTTTTATGTCTTCTAATTGTTTTTTTTCTTTCTGATGCACAACAGAAGAGAATAAATAAGATGTAAACGAGACCGGCAAATTAGTCTGCAGTGGAACCTTTTTGAGAAGTCTCTCAGAGCATGAGAATGCGGCGTGCTCCCAGGGGCACGATCAAGCTGTGCCTAATGGGGCAAAAAACGGGCGTTTACACACCCAGAGTAGGCACAATATTGACACTAACCCTTCAGTCCTGAGAGCATGTGCACACTTGACACAATTGCTTATTGTCTTATTGCTTATTGTAGTAGAAAAAGAAAAAGAAAACGCAGTCTTTTGCGGTATGAACTATAGAAACAAAGAGACATTAACAGATCTTGTTCTGCTTGACCCACTCTGAACAGTAACCACCAGCTAAACCTGTTCTTATCAGCTGCCCATAAAGCTGCATGTGTGTATAACTCCCCAGTGTGTGTGTGTGTGTGTGTGTGTGTGTGTGTGTGTGTGTGTGTGTGTGTGTGTGTCCAGCTGGTATGGGGGTTGATTTTACTCTTTCACTCATCTAGGGTGACTAACAGGATAAATTCTAGTCTGCCGACAGAACAGGGGGACACACTTGCTGCCCTGTTTAAAGAAAGCATTACAGGAGGTGGATCTGCCACTGATCCCATTGTCCACCAGTCTGTGTGCATTCATGCAAAACAAGAACACAAGACCAGTCAGTCCGCAGGAAAACTCAGCCTTCAGCAATTCATCTGATTTAGGCCTCACATGCAGTCAAAGTGCTGCAGCAACATGACAATAAAGTTCGCCCAGGGAAGAATTTCTCTTGCTATGTTGTCAGCCCATATTACATTTTCTTTGCTGGTGGCTCTAGAAATTAGAAGAGTAAATCTTCTCTCTTTTCACACTGGCCTCTTTTTTAAAGCCCCAATGGAATCAAATTAAATCACAGTGGGACAAATAAAAGGGAAAAAAAAGATTCAATTGTTTCTTTTGTCACTCACACAACTTCATAATCAAATTATAGCTGGCCACCCGACAGCGTGTCCTCGCATCTCCCTCAAATGGGCTTCTTCTGGCAGATCTCGTGAGCCACCTGACTTTTGTTTTGTAATTATATTATCCCGCTCTCTCTTTCGCGAGTTGCGGCTAATGGCTGAGCGGGCTAGCCCAGCTGCACATGCAGAAACAAAGCTGCTTATGGGGCCAGACAATGGGCCCGTGGAAAAGGGACGCCTGAAGGCGGTCAGCCAATGAGCACGCTCAACAGGGGGCCAGCAATGGGTTTAGGAAAGGGTTAAGGGGGTTTAGGGTTCAGCCAAGATGGGGATGTGTGGGGGGGGGTCTGTTTTACCCAGTGGTAGGGTCCATCAATGAGATGGTTAGTAGAAGAACACATGGTCACCATCAACCCTGTCTCCCCAGGGTCGATGCTGGGCTGGAGGGAGGTTCAAGTTTGGCTTAGAAGACCGGTCATTTCTAAAGTTGATGAGGGACCATGAAATAAGGAGCAACGTTCATTCTCTGGTGTTTTTTGGGATCTTTTTTTTGTATGCCATCTAAACAATTTGATGACCACATTGCTATTGCTGTTACCAGTGGTATAGAAATGGATACCGACATGTGAGAAGTGAGAGACACAACCTTGGTGCACTGATATGACCCAAGACTATATCAGATTATATTCGAGGCTACTGCTCGCATGAAGAAAAGTTTTTGGTTGCTACACATGCACTCCATCCTCATCCACAAACATAGGTGCACACACAAACATAAACATAAACACACACACACACACACACACACACACTGTGGTGCTGGCATCTCTCTAAGGAATTCCAGTATGACAGATGGATAAAACCCACTTTCCCCACTGTCACACACAGAAACACGGGGGATTCAGAGGAAGGTCATGTTTGTGTGTGTACTCAAGTGAAGTTTTATCTGTCCTTTTTTTTAAAAAAAAAAATATTATAATAAATTCCTGTCTCATACCAAGAGAAGGTGAGGAATCCTCTGAGCATGTGAACATGCTGAGTGAGCTGAGAAGCCAGTAGAGAATAGATGAGCATCTGAGCCACAAATATGAGATATGTTCAAGCAAAGACCATCTGCAGCAGGACTTCATCATGTGTGGCCAGCACGGGGGGACCAGGGGACATCATGGCATACATACGGCTTAACACTTGAGCACCACTTGTCAAACATAAAGATCGGACAAACACTGCAAGTAGGTCGAATTTAAAAATAATTGTAAAAGAGCTAAAAAATATTTTTTTGTCAAGATGTGTTAATTTGCAAGTTAGGATCATACCTCTAAGAAGAATAATGAACAGAATTTATTCGACTAGATTGTTGCAAAATGTTTTACAGGCGTATGCAACGGGGACACGAGGGCTCAGCTATCATATTCCCCTGCTGGTTCCACTCTGGGGATGTAAGAGACCCAGCTCTGCTATTCCCATCTCAGGCTGCAGGTGTGGAATAGGACAGGAAAAGACGCAGGGGGAGGAGCATGGGGCAAGGTGGTCAGCTTGGGAATGAATATAAAGTGAAAGCACATAATTTGGAATTGCAGACTACTCTGTAAACTGTGTTAAGCCTCTCTGTTAGAACATGTGGTACTCTTTTTTTTTAAATGGCATATAAAGTCTCTCATGTTTAGACTCTCTCGCTGTTTCTCATTAGAAAAAAGACGAATGTCAGCAAGACAATTACCTCGTTTTTTTAGTAACTGTAGTCAGAGTGTGAAAATTTAAGTTACCTATATATTAGTACAAAAATGTAAAACAGTAGCAAGTGTTTTTAGCTGTGACCCTTGATGAGCTGAAATGTTAATGAAATCTGTATATTCATCTATTATTGTACTATATGTGTTTAACTTTTAGATCACAGTCATTTTATAACAGCAATACTCAAATAAAGTAAAAGTACTTAGCAAAAAGTTTTTTTACTTTCTTGCCGTTCGGACTTTCAGCTACATTTCATGGTCTTTTCACGGCTGAAGTCTGAGGTCAGCACTGAGCAGAGTTCGCATTCATATCGTTTTCTTTGTTGCGCAAATAAGAATAATTGTGTATTTTGTGTGACAGCTGCAATTTCCCGGAGCTATACTGACACAAAATACACAGAGCTATTGAATAATTCTCATAAGCAAAGCCATTCATTCAGGGTCAGTGAATATGGGTTATGGTGCTAAACCTCAATATCCAGGAGCCAAACACCTAGGTCCTGCAGAGAGGAGGGGGTGGAGGCGCGATTCTCGAAAGTCATATTGGCCATTTAATTGCACACCTCACGAGACCAAACTTAGCCCTTCTGCTCAGAGGGGCCTCTTAGGTGAGGTGAACTTGTTTAACAGCCCTCATCTCCACAGCGCAAAGGGATAGATGCTCGAAGAAGAAATGGCGCAAACACCTGCTCACACGCAACTTCAAGCTGTCACATACAGTTAGGCTCAGGCGACTGAACGCGTCTCCCCACCGTTCATTGACGACATGCTGCGGATTTGGCGGCCGCCCTCGCAGTGCAACAAAGGCCTGGGCCTCCCCTGTTTGTCTCGTCTATTTCACCGAGCTTAGGCACAGCTCACACACGCGCGCGTGCGCAAGTGTTTGAGCCCCAGGGGCTCCAGCCACGGGTCGGCCACGCGCGAGCTGAAGCGCGTCAACAGGAATTGGATGGGAGTGGGTGGAGGAGGAGCTTTAACGTGGAGGTTAAAACCCGGAGCCCCCGCAGAGTGACCCGCACTGAGACGCTGCACAGCTCAGCACAAGGAGACGGCACGGAACTTCAGCGCTGTTTGATGGACAGTGTGACCGAACTGTGATCCGTGGAGAAAGGACAAATATCATCTGACAGACTTCCTGAGGCGACACATCAGCACGGGTATGTCTCAAAATGCATGTCCAATATGCAGCCTAGAAAGAGTTTGAAGGACTCATTTCTGAGTCAGTCGGTGTGGGCACACAGTTTACATGTATTTTCCATTTTAATGCACCACGAAGGCAACTTAATTTCAATTTAGAAAACCAGATTTTTTTTGGCATATGGATTTCTTTTGAAACAAAGCAACTGCACATAAAGTCAACACGAAATTAATATATCTAATGAAAAAAGTACAAAGGGCTTATCTTAATATACTTCAGCTGCTTAGGCACGCAATTCGTGGAGCGACATTAATATTTCTGCCTTTGAAAATGTCTATTTCAATTCAGTCTGAGCCCTCTGTTAGACTACTGTGGGATGTCGATCTTTCATTTAATCCCATGGCCGTTGCTTCATCCATGGAGTAAATCCTGCGATGGCCCAGATTAAAGTCCTGTCAGTGACTTGCTGGGGCATTACCAGTTTACAAGTCAACCGGGATTGCCCAAAGAACTGGAGAAGGGGGGAAGAAGGATAAAATAGATAATGCATATAGGAGAAAACTGCATCTAGCCATAAATGCCCTAAAAGTCACATCTCCTCCATGCGATCTACCATATGTGCCAGGAACTGTCCAGTGCTGAAACAGTCGGGCCAGTTTGACGACTTATTTTTGCAAAACTAATGAGGTTATAATTGTTAATTCCTGCCGAATTAACACCTGTACTCAGTGTCTCCAGGTTGCCGTGGACATCAAATCCTTTATTTCACCCATTAACCTTCTTAGAAACAACTG